>JAQFZZ010000816.1:0-14216 GCA_034696405.1 Isotoma caerulea
ATGCAAAACATCTTTCCAGTATCCAAACTTCACAAACTCGCCAAGATTTTCATACAGAGTCCTGGGATGATTTTCGTGCATGCAGTGCAGACATTTTTGATACTGATGTCGAATTCCTTCAAAGATTTGCTAGTAGCTTCAATGTGACCAATTTTACAAAAAGCAGTCTAAATAGACTTCCGTACAACAATACAACAAATAGATGTAGCTAGGTCTTGGCATCGAATTCAAATCAAATCGACCTAATAAGTTTAAAAATATCGTATCTACAGATTTAAAATATATGGACGTTAGCATGAAGTTGACTGACGTAATTATCTGACGATTCTTAATAATAAAGTTTTCTAAATGACTTATCGTCAAAGATCTTCATGTACAAAAGTCCATAGTTTTTTGTTAATTACACAATCTTATAGAACAATCTTTATGGCTTTAATAAAACTAACCTGCACAAAGTTTTCTTGAGCTATCCTATAGTATAAAGTATAATAGTTACCATACATTAATTCCAATAGTATTGTGAGTATTGTATATATAGGAATAAAATCATCTTGGCATTTATTCTAAAAAACAATTGTTTGCATTAGTGTGATGAATTTACTATCGCATTGTATGGTTGGTTGGTAAAGAGATGAAAGAAAAAGCATGGTGGTATATAACTTATCTTTGGATAGCTCAAGGTATAAAGTTGCTATGAAGGGTTTAGGTCAAGGTACAACTTGGCATAGGGATATTCCATCGATTTCATTTAAAAAGCTACCTGATAGATATGAATGTTCCTTCCATAAAAGATTTTTGTCTCTAGACTGCTGACAATTATGTCCATAAAAATATTAACAAAAATCATATTATTTTAAGACAAATATTGTAATATATACCTATATATAAATATACAAATATTCTACTAATTTCTGAAGTAAGACAGTAAGATGGAAAATAAGAAACTTCAAGAAACGTGCGTAAAAATAGAGTAAATATTTTTTTTACATATTTCTAGTTGCATAAGAAGTTAGGGTTTTTTTAGTGATTTTATTTTGTGTAGAAATTGATAGAAAATCTTTTGTTGTTATAAAATGAATAATAAAAAAACAATGTGTTCCTAGAGTTCAGATGGAAGGTTTATTTATCAAAATGTTGATTTGTCCACGCATGGCTTCACTTCTATAATCTTTTCCTTCAGAATAAAACTAAATTTATGAGGAAGTTATTCACTCATTTTAAATTTAAGTCTCTATCAGATTTTAAGGGTTTGCTTAACCTGTGGTTTTTAATTCATTTAATTATATTTATTGCTATTGCTTTGTTCTTATAGCCAGCAGAAAGCGTTTTTCATTTTGTGCGACAGTCTTGCTAAAACTATAAGGTTATATAGCTACCTTGCGACATTTATGTACGGCGCTTAACGGCTTTCTGCAGCCCTTCAATCCCATCGATCGAGATGTACCCTTTGGTAATATCAAGTAAATCAAAGTAGAATGTAAACTCACGGATTTTCCGTACGGATTAGGTAAAATTCTAAAACATTTCTTTTAATGACATGTTTGAACCACAAAGTACGAAGGTCATGTCCATGGCGGTTTATGTTGACTACCTTGATGCATATATGTAAACCCACAAAATTCATAAAATAACCGTAACTTATTTTTTAAAAAAGTATAGAATAAACTGTTCAAAGGCACAGAAGAGAGATCAGCCTTTACAGTGGACTGTAAAGTAAAACTTTGTCCACTGTAAAGGCTGATCTCTCTTCTGTGGTTCAAAGGAACCATTTGGCAGCGTACTCTAGGTCTATAAGTGAGACCACCAAATGTCTAGGTACATAATAAAAACATCTTTAAACTAAACAGCACTTAAGATTAGCGATGATAGTATTAATTCACTGCCTGTGTGTTTCTTGCAAATGGGGAATAGTTTAATACTGAAGGTATTATTCTCTGAACGTTAATTCTATTAGGGGTTTATTACTATCAGGATGCACTTGTGTTTGAGATTGGTGAAAAAATCTTCAGTTGTTGAGTTGAAATGTAGTTGTGAACAACTTGTAATTATTTATAAATTATGTACACATTTACATTTACATCAATTAACAGAGAAGTAATTAGGGCAGTGAGTTATCAACTTTGTTCTTTCCGACAGAGAGAATTTCCAAGGAGTCAAACTTGGATGCGGATAAGGGTTGGAATTCCGAAGGTTGGTACTGTCGTATTAATTATTCTAGATAATTTTTTATATTTCACACTTTTATTCAAAGTTGTTTTTAACTCAGTCTGCAATTGCATAACATAATTTTTAATACCTGTATTCCATACCTACTAGGCATTTTTATTAATTAATTAATACAAAATAGCAGTTTGCGGCATTATGGGACTTAATTTTAAGACATTTTCATGGCAAAGAGATCAAATGATATATTTAATTATAGTGAAGATTTTACGGTTAACTAATTTCTAGGTCTATTGAGTTTATAAAATTGAATGAAGTTCTCTCTGTTATATAGTTCGTAACCATCTGAAATGCAGGGTTCAGAATCAGGAAATTAATCGAATCGAGATAATATAATATTTGGCTTTCAGTTTTAATTTCCGCAATGAATGAACCTAAATTTATGATTGATAGGTACGTTCGGGTACGTTTTTGTTTTATTTAAATAGATTAGTCGTAAAAGTTGGTTAAAAATGAAATTACTGCATTATTCTTGAATTCAAAGAGATATGCCTCATAGTCATTAATTTTTTTTGAAGTTCTTGATTAAAAACTAAGTTTTAACTGCAAGCGGTTTCATGGTTTAGAAATAAATCCAAATATTATTTACCTACTCTGATTTTAAAAGGCTTGGAATTTTAGCATAAATTGAACATTCTAAAGTTGCAGTTTTAAGAATTTTAAGGTGCCCTACCTTTTTAATCTTTACTTGGAAAAAATGCTTGTCTTTCCTTTTTCAGAGTTTTTAGCGAGATAAAATTTGGATACGTACGATATACAAATATACATAGACTCATCGAACTCTTTAGTCTTTACGAAAGAGTTCTATGTATGGACTGGACATGCATTGTGAAACCATCCAAAGATATAAGTTGAAGTCCATTAGAAATTGTTTTTCGCATTTGCTCAAAGTTTAAAAATGTACATACCTTTTTCAGAAGAATTACATAAAAATTTTCACAACAGAAATAAACTATTGAACTATATGCGTTTATATTTTGGGAATGCATAATTAATTAAGCTACCAGATGTTTTACTATAAAAGATTCTTTGCTGCAGAATTTGAGTAGAAAATTCTTAAATCTTTTGCATTTGATCAAAGCATACGTGTGAACATGTGTGTATAAATTATATTACTTTGTTAATTATAGTCGAACGATATATTACAAATAATGCAATGACTAAGAATTTAAAAGTAGTTAATCATTCATTAGTCATTCATTTCCATTTGAAAAGGTCATTGAAAAATGATTTATTTTTTAATTTTTCTGCAAAACCCAATAGAAGTTCGCAAATAAAGAACTTTAATTACGATTAAGGCTGTAAGTTTGTAAGATGTACGAACATATTGAAATTGTGTTTAAATGATAATAAACCAATAAGTAATTGGGGTGCATATGATATCGTGTATATGATTTAATAAGTAGTTGTTGAAGTTAGGATGCATTTGCATTGATCCTAACCACTATAATTGCGCAATGTAGATTAATATCAAAAACAAAAAAAAGATTTGTATGCACTCAAGGGGCACAATGGATTTCCGTAGGTTATCAAATGAAATTTCAATGCGAATGAGATAACGTGGTGATTACGAAGACCATTTATTCCTACTTTGTAATAATAGTTTTAATTTGCGTATTAATTCTGCGCTAAAATTACAAAGTGTGCAATTATGTATTCTATTTAGAAGTTATAAGTACCTACGTTTAAGATAAAAGAGCATGGATGAATTAATTTGGTGGGTGGGCGTGGTGGTGGTGGAGTGAATGGTTATAACAAGATTAGATGAGATTTACTTGAGGTGTAAATTAGTCAAGGGATTAATCAGCTAAAAATCATCTCATCTTTTATGAAGGCAGAAAAGTATACCTACAGTAGTGCTGTGGGTACATGACGATTATTTTTGGAAAGAAAACAAAGAGTTGGGAATTATTAGTGATTTTTTATTTTCATTTTAACCTGCTGAGGAATTAATAGAGCACGATTAATCTTAATTTCATCGATTTTGGATGTAGAGAAAAATGAGATTAGTTTTTGTTAGATGATTTCACTTCAAATTAAAATACTTTTTTATTCGATTGGTACTTTGATAAAGTACCGAAAACTGTAAGTACAGACAGGGTGTTTTAAATAGGTGTAGCCATCATATCGCCATTAGACCCAACACATCTTTTTGAAACACCCTATGTATATGTATAGGGTACATGGGAAAGTTATCTGTGGAATGGGGGAGGGGATGGGACACTAGAATTGTTTTTATTAAATGAAGATTTGCAACGTTTGGAAATGTTTAAAGCGTTGACTGTCTGATAATCATGGCAAATTATTACCAATGGAATGGAATACAAATGTTTTATTCCATCGCTCATTAACTTCTCTCCGGAAAAAATTAAAGTTTAGAAACATTCTAAGTTGACTTTAAAAAACTACGTTTTTTTAGAATTATTAAAGATGCTCAAAATCTTCACAAGCGAAAAATTCTTATCGCGTTTATGCACAATAAAAAGTCAAAATGAGGAAGTCCATGAACTATACAATATTGTTTTGTATAATCAGCTCATCCTTAACTATTGTATGGTACAAGAGTAATCAAAATTATCAAACATTGACTAATAAACGAACAATCAAAAATCGTTAAAATTAACATAAAATGATTTTATTACATAGTTTCAGTTGATATGGTTAAGCGTGTAGGTCTAGGTCACATCACATCTCACATCTCATACGAAAACCGATGTCTTCTTACGGCTGTCTGTATGAAATGCATACAAGGATTTAACAAAAATATTCTTACTATTTCTTACACAGAATACAGGAATGCCTCTTATTTCTAGCAAGTGATTAAGAATACGCACGTTGTGATATTATCACATGCGTCATACGTTTTTGATAATCATCATTGGCAATATTGGCATTTATAAAAAACTTAGATTTATGTTTGGTTTTTTACTCATTTTAACAATAAGACCTTCGGTCTTATCGAAAAAGAACTTGAATACTTAGTCTTTACACATTATTTACGCTTTTATAACTATAAGGATGTAATAAAACTGAACTCAATGTATATTATTGCAAACATGTGAATTCATAAATTTAAACATATTTTTTATTCAGAGACATAGGGTAACTTTTAATTACCATTTAAGAGGTAGTTGAAAAAACAAAAATAAATAGATTAAGCAATTGCTTAAGCTAAATTTGAGTTATCATATCAATAAGAAATTTACATAGGGTAGGGATGCAATGTTAAATGTACTTTCTTCTGACCTCTGTGCAGAGATATAGACATAGACACGTTTACAACCATGCTAAAATAAGTAAATGTAATCTTTTGTATTAATATTGAATACGGACTCGGAAATAGTTTCCTTTCTTGATTTTATTCATTTGTGCATTTAATATTTTGTACCTAATAATTGTTGTTAATGCATATGCACTAGAAGAAATATTCAACTCTTTCAACAGAGATCGTTTCTGCACCTTGAAAATTCTTAAAAGTGTTAAATTGTTTCACAAGTTGTATTACAACTGTTGAATTGCAACCTCAACCTTCTGTTGTGGGCTTACTAGACAATGCATTTTATTTTGGGATTAACATTCTTTGAACAAATGAGATGCCTTTTTCGCATTTTTGTATTTATATTGAATGGTAAAATAATTTGTATTTAGGTGCTTTATTTCAATCAAATTGATTGCATGTTTTTGGGTAGAATATTTTACTGTTGTTTTGGGAAACTGTTGAATTTTATTGAGTGGAACTTAATTTAATGTATTATCAGAAAACTTGTGAGACATTTGAAAGATTCAAGGTGGGCATTTTACTTTTATCGTAATTACAAACATGTCCTTTTTGAATTAATGCTTGGGTGGAATCGAGATTTCTGAAATGGCCAGTGTTTCAAAACCTGTCAAGACTTGTCATTTCATATCTGAATTAAGAATTAAATATATACGATGATGATAAAGTCTATATTGAAAATATGAAAACATGCAGACTGATGATAGTGTAAAGTGATAAAGTGAATGCAGTTTGTATTTATGTTTAATTGTTTAAAACCCTTTATATTGTATTTTAGGGACTGATGGTACCAGGAAAACTTTTATGATGAGTGCTAGTGCTGTTTCTAGCAATAAAGTTCCTTTGGATTGGATTTTCTTATCGATGTATCCAATTCTGATCATGCTTGCTTTCCAAATATCTCCTCATTTTTATTCCATACGAAACAAAAAAATTGGAGGATTATGCCATAGTGGATTATTTCTTTTGATTAAGTCACTTTTCATCCAGCCAGTACTTCCAGCATCTCATCCTGTTAGAACTATTCCAGGTAAGGTTGATTTTGTTTATCATAGTTTTTAAAAGTTTTGTAATCATTTTGAACCTCGGTCTTCGTGATTAAATATTTCGAACAAAATAATTTCTATTGGTTGATAGAAATTGTATATATGTGATACGTAATACGAGGTTTAATTTCTTTACAGTACAAGTACAAGTATTTTTGTAATCTAAGTAAATGCAAAGTTGGATTGTATTGTAATTTGTGATTGTTGTATTTTAGACGGATTCTCCTATGATATTTACGACCCATTTCACGGTAGATAGTTGAATCTTATCTGTTTGCTTCTGTGCTTTTTCTGTACTTACGTGCTTTAAGCTTATACGAGTGGTTGCAAAGGTTTAAATGAAATTTACAAAACTTCTTAATTAGGACCAAGTGCTTGGCCAGACGAATGTAATAAGGGTCGGTATCAATCTCCAATTGATATTCCATATTCGCAGAGTGGACTGTCCCATTCGGTTACAAAGTTATGGCTTAGTCCTACTTATTATCAAAATCAGCATGGATTTTTTGCTACCAACACTGGAAAAACATGTAAGGGTCCTAATTCAATTTAGGTACTTCTGTAAAATCGTTTTCTTAATCTGAAAACTGTTTTGGGTTTTGTAGATTTAGTTCAATTTAGTCCCAACGGCAGTGACCCAACTTCGGATAAAATTTTGTCTGGAGCAGCTCTTCCCCATGCGTACGTCTTTGCACAGTTGCATTTTCATTGGGGGGAACAAAATGAGACTGGATCCGAGCATACGCTTGAGGGTCAAAGGTGATTTTCGTTTTGTCGCTTGATCTGCAAAATAGGGGGCTGTGCATAAACTACGTAGCCAACATAGGGGGGAGGGGGGGTCAAAAAAGCAGGGTTTTCCCCATAAGCGTCTATAGTGATTAGGGGGGGGGGAGGGGGTCAAAATTTTGACGTATCCCGATGACGTAGTTTATGCACAGCCCCTAGTGTCATATAATACTTCATTTTTGAAGTTTAAGGTATCAAAAATTATGGTTGTGTTTAAAGATATCCAATGGAAATGCATATGGTGCATTACAAGTCAATTTATGGGAATCTAAGCAATGCCTTGAAAGTAAATGATCCCGAAGCTGTTGCCGTTCTGGGAGTGCTTTTTAAGGTAGCATTGGGACTTTAAATTTGAAAAATATTAAGAATGTAATAATTTATAATTTGATATTATATATGCATTCAGCTTGGAGATGAAAATCCAGCCTTAAGACCAATATTGAAAGCAGCAGCCAGGTCCCCATTTGTCCATGATGAAAATCACTTAAAGTTTTATTCCCATCTGACTTTAAATATAAAGCGTTTATTACCTCCTCAATTGGATTTTATTCGGTACTTGGGTTCACTTACTACTCCACCGTGCAGCGAAAGAGTCGCTTGGAGCGTCTTTCTTACACCTAATACGATATCATTTGAGCAGGTACAGAAGCAATGGATTCAAAAAATAAACAAGAATTCATTTAAAATACATGGGCTTGATCGATTTTGTGATTATTGATCTACCCAATAAATGCAAGTTTTTAAGTTAAACGGATGTACTGAAGTGGACCTGCAGGCCGCTTTTTGAATAAATCATCACATTAATGAGCCATGTGCCTTTTGTTGAACATTTCAAGCAGAAGTAACATTTTTTGAACTTAACTCTGATTTAAATTGCAGTTGGAAGTGTTGAGAAGACTTAGAAATCACAATAATGACCACTATTACAATTTTCGTCCGCTACAGCCTAGAAATGGAAGGGAATTGAGACATTTCTCTGTGCTGGGTCTTTCAGGAGGAGTGTCGCCTTATGTATCAGTCAAAACCTCAATATTTAACGCTTTCAGAGGTGTCCAATCTACTATTTCAAGCTTCTTTTTCAACTTTAGACGCAGTTTCGCCTAAGACTACAATTGTTAAAGTGTCTATTTTTATACAAGAATGTACAATTATTTTTGAAATTGATGTATCCAGGTAATTTCTTTATTATACCATAGTTATTTATTTGTATAAATTGTAATGATTTTATAATGAGTGATGAAGTAAAACGCGCATTATATATAGTTTTAGTTAAGTGTGTCATCATAGCCAATTTTCTTATTGTTTTGGAAAGAAAAATGTTAGTTTTTTTTATTTTAGAAAATAAATAAAAAAATGAAAAATAACACTGAAACACAAGTTTAATGTTTTTTAAATTGAATGCACAGATTAAGGGTATGGTATAGCAATACAAAGAATCATGGAGTTTTTTTATCCTTCGTTTTTTCGGAATACTTTCCTAGGTGAATTGGATTTCAAATAACGGGGCATAAATTTTTCTACAATCGAAACTTACAAACCCTCAAGATATAGATGACATTTTCTAGATCTACGTTTTAGTTCATGACTCATGAAAGTAGAATAGATTGGCTTGGAGTATATATAAAAATCCTTTATCATGGATTAGTTAACTTTTATTCTGAATATGACACACCTAATTTATATGCTTTGTCGTAGAAGACTATTTGAAAAATCTTATTTTTCTGCTACTATTGAATCTTGTCTACTTGACTTAGCTAAAATATAGTAGGAACTAGGAAGTAGGATATAAATATGCACTCGCAGGTTTCTATCGGCGGACAACCATTTAATTGCGAAGGCTAATAATTGCTGATTAATTGATGTGTTGATTTGTTGAATAAAGCTGTAGTACCCTTATTATGTTCCTGATACAGAAATTATATGGATGCAAATATTTCGGTCTGTCCATAATTTTTTGACGTAAAAACCCAGGAATATTCTGTTGGACAAATTAGTTATAAAAGTCAATTACGCCTTCTGTCCTGCAACTTGTCAAGTCGTAATCAATCAATTTTAATTTATTGGAGTGATTAATACATGGAAATTCCGACAGACAATTGAACGATATCAATATCTATTATCTTTGTCAAATTATATCTAATTATATATGAAGTACGATACACACCTCTTATTTGAAGGTTGAAAAAAGGTGTGATTAAAACATTACATTTTGCCCTGTGCCTGGAAACAAAAGTTAAACAAGATTTTGTGCAGACTTCTTATAATATTAAATTAAATTTTAATTTGCTTAAAGAATTTTTAAGGAAGAAAGAAGGAGTATTTTTTACAAAACAAAATGAATAAGTTAATCTTATGTACCATTCTTCTTGTTGTGGCAGCTATTTACGTTAAGGCTCAACCAGTAATGCATTATATATATTAATATATTAATAATTGAATATTGGTATTTCGACATGATGACCTTCATTTATTAATTTTTACCATTAATTGTATGAAATTATCTGTTTTAAAAAGGGGACATGCGGGGGGGATTGCCTTTTAACCGAGGACTGTTTTGTTGAAGCTGGAGATACGACTTGCCGATGCAGTTATTTCCATTGTAAAAGAATTGAAGAGGTATGACATGTTATTAATTAGGTATAAATTTACAAACTTTTATTTTACCAATTATATTGCTTAACGGTATACAGGGAGTATGCGGAGGAGGCTGTATAAGTGACAGCCAGTGTCAAGAATGGGCTCAAGGGGATCCAAATTGTGTCTGCAGTACTTTATTTGAATGTCACGACATTAGCGATATGCAGAAACCAGGATATCAAGTGTAATTATTTTAATTTTTATTCCGAAGTTATTATTACCCTTGCCCAAAACTATAATGGAAGAAAACTTCTCAATAATTTGAAACAAGAACATCGTTCTGTCCTATTTTATGATGTGAATGCTAATTACTTGTTTTTTTACAGATTTGCCAAGTTCATTCAAGCTACTAAAGGCACGGCATTGAGACAGAAGGCAGATAAAATTATGAAGTTGAAGGGTCAATAAAATATTGCTTGAATGAAAATAAAAAGCAAAACAAAGTCCTGGTTGTAATTTGTCCTGCATCTTTGTACTACAATACAATATAGTGATAAGCATTGCATATCCAGAGAGACGTTTTAAACATATCATGTTAATATATTTGTTATGGAAAGAAGATAGTGATATTTTGAACTAAATACTAAATACCACTGGTGAAACGTAAGAACATAGCATTGTTAAATACAAAAAAATGGCATTCTTTATTTGAACAAAGGTGAAAGGGAATGTTTGTCATTGTTGGGGGGGTTGTCGCTAATCGGCTAATCCTAAATCCTAAGTCACTTCTTAGACTAAGTGTCTCTATCTACCTGCACATTCATTTTTCTGTCCTTTCTCACTTGTGATGTGACATTGTCAGAGTCTCATTCATGCACCAGTAGAGTAACTTCATTTTTTTTATGCTGCCAAAGTGCAGCGCCGACTGACTGGACTTGAAGACCAAAGAAAAGTACGAATTTCATTGTTGAGATTAAATATTAAATCTGTGATACTTGATTGTTGATAGTGAGTATAATTTTTGATTAAATGTCATAACATTCTTTTGTCGTAAGACCAATAATTAATCGCTGGCATCGTATCTCTTTTTTGTCTTCGTAATTCTGAATTCAGAGGAGAGGAGCATATAAATTGTATATATTATTGAGAATGAGAATGGAGACAAAAGTTTGAAAATTATTTAATTCCAGCTACTTGTGACTTGATTTGAAATCCCAAAATGGCTGCGGCCAAAGCACCAACGATCGGTATTGATTTAGGAACTTTATTTTGTCGTGTAGGTGTGAGGTGTGTTTCAAATCCAGATGAAGCTGTTGCCTGCCTACCTTCAACCTTTGACCTTGCTACGGAGCTGCAGGCCAAGCACTCAGCAGCTATCCTTAATGGAGACAAGTCTAAGAATTTGAGGGGGTTAGTTATAAGGGAGTTTGTAACCCCTCTTCTTCTGAGAATGGAATGGGAATTGAAACTGCTGGAGGTGTAACCTTCATGAAGGGAAACAAAGCCACTCCAACCAAGCAGACTTTCGCCACTTATTCAGATAACCAGCCAGGTGTATTGATTCAGGTGAGATAAGTAGCTTCATTATAACTAAATAAAAATTTATTGGTAGTTAGTATTTGATGATTTTTGATGTAATGAATGCATTTAATGTAGTGGTAATTAAATTAACGCACTTTTCTTCTCTTTATCTGATAGATTTACAAGGGTGAACGAGCTATGACCAAGGACAATAACTTGTTGGGAAAGTTCGACAGTTCGAGCTGACTGGAATCCCACCTGCGCACTACGTGGTTTGCTCCAGATCGAAGACACATTCGACATTGATGTCAACGGTATTTTGAACGCAACGACTGTTGACAAATCGACAGGGGAAGAAAATAGTTTGATTGATGATAAGTTAGCAAAATAATCGTGTAAATAAAGACGATATCGAACAAATGGTCAACGTCAACGAAACTGAGAAATATACAGCTGATGATGAAAACCAAAGGGAGAAAATATCAGCCAAGAACAGCTTAGACAGCTACTGCTTCAACCTTACGAACACCGGTAAAACTTCCAACTTCTTTCTTCCGCTTTATTAATAATTATTTGAACCACAGCTAACATCTTTTCATTTCATTTTACAGAGGAGGATATAAAGGTCATCACTAGAAACTCCAAATATGTTATCAAATGGTTAACGAACTCACCGAGGAAAAATTCGAGGAAAGACAAGAAATTGGAAAAATCGGTTATCCTATTTAATGGCGATAATGAATCCTGATGGACAACAGCTTTACATCATTGGCCTTTTTAATTATTTACATTTAAAGTTGTTTTGAATTTATACTTGAACTCATCATTTAGGACTAAATAAGTTAATATATTTAATCAATTAATTAATGTCAATTCTTCATTTTAAGATTTTCTAATTAACATCATGTTATCTTTTTCCCAACTAAGTGCAAAACGTTTTCATTTGAAACAAAAATGATGCAATAGGAAAAGAATTTAACTCGGTAAAAAAAAGATATAGTTTTGTTTTCATTCCATACTGGTTCTTGATTATCTTGAAAAGAAACGCTCTGAATTCTCGGTAAAGTTGATGTTGATACGTGTGTACGACACTGCGAATGCGAATTGACAAAATTGTACCTAAAAGTAAAGCATGAAGGCAATTTTATTATTGCCGAGTATTAGCTAACCGGACCTTAAAATTAGGTATAAGCTTTTTTGCGAATATTACGACGAAAACGTTTATTTATTTATCTATATTCATTCATATTGTTCATTGTAAATGGCATGGTTAAAGATAGCATAATATTATGGTCATAATAATTTTATACCGGCAGAAAAGCTAGGAAATTTGCAAATCCTGATAATGTATGAATGTAAAAATGCATGTGAAATGTGAATGTAACAGTGTAACTAGAATACAACGTATGAAAAACGACAAGGATGATGACGATAGTCTATAATCTAATCGTAAACTGGGTACTGGGTATGTATGGGTTGACTGAATAAATACAGTTCTTGGCTCATTTCATTTTTTGAGATGAGGAATGTAAAACCAGCAGGTTGTAAAAGTTTATTCTCTGTCAGCTGTCTTTGATTCAAGTTAGTTTCAACAAGCAACTTTGTATAAATCATAAAATTACTATAAAATTATTAAATTTGACGGTGAATAATTAAATAACATTGTTCTGTTGTTGAATTCTGATTTCCCTATAGGTCAACCTGTCTTCTCATCTACATCTGGTTCGTGGTTCGGGAAATTGAGACGAGATACAAGAACAATTCTGAATTCTAAATTTTGGGTGAGTTTAAAGAAAATTATTAGTTAAAAAAATGTTCGAATAATTTACAGCAGGCAGGCAGAGTAGATAGAATATTTTCTTCAATCTTAAATTTACTTTTACTTTTAAAGCAGTAGTTAGTTGACATACTATAACTTGACATTTGACATATAAGTAATATGAGAACAACAATGAGATATAAAATATGAAAACCCTATATGTGACTTTTATCTATTTTGTGCCTTAGATAATTTGAAGATGGAAATAGACAATGCTGAAGGGACCCGTGACCAGGCGCCAATTGTACAGTCGAAGGTAGTTCAAGGGAGTGATGGCTTAGACCCTGTTTCAATACAAACCCCCTCTGAATCTGAACCATCAGCAATGGAAACAGAAGCACCTTCGTCATCTGAAAATGATCCTTCTACGAAGAAACAAGAGTCAAGTGAATCTCAAAATGAAGATAAGGAAGCAAGTAGCAAGTCGACTGTCAAGAACTTCATCCTATCTAACTCTAAACTATTCCCATATGATGCTGCTGAAGACTTTAGTCAAATTTTTAAAACTGCTGATACTACAAATGCTGAGAAGGTTGAGAAAATGGACGATGACTCTGAGGTAGCACCGTCTTCTGGTTCCCTTTCAACTTCTGATAAGGATAAAATTATTCCCCAAGTGGTTGAATCCCCATTTGTCACTGCAGCAATTAAAGAGAGTCAAAAAACTTTGACTGAAAATATGGCTTCAACATTTTCTACTAGTGATGATGCCCGGTTGGATTTCTTTTTTGGTGCTATGGAACAAACAAACGACTCAGTGATCCTGAATCTAATCAAGGAATCTTGGGAAAAGTCTCCACTAGACACATTGAAGCTATTAGCTAATCTTCGAGATATCAAAGGTGGAAAAGGAATTCGACCTCAGTATCAAAAATGTCTCTACTGGATGTACGAAAATCATCCCAGGACTCTGTATGAAAATCTTGGCGAGTTTGTGAAGTTTGGATACTGGAAAGATGTTTTGCAT
>JAQFZZ010000817.1:0-14213 GCA_034696405.1 Isotoma caerulea
CTTAAAGCGTATAGCTTGTTAAATTAAAGTTATAAAATTGGATCAAAATTGAATGAATGACAGGGTGGACATTGGTTAGATATAATATACACAGTAGTTGTTTGTTAGATGCCAAGGTAGAGTTGCCACATATTGAAAATCTTTTGAAAATATCATTGTGTGTTAAGTTTCATTAAAAATTAAAATGTATCTTTTTATACTCTACTGTAAGTAGCAATGAAATATTTTCATCTGTATTGCTTTATATACAAATTTAATAATATCATTGTTATAATATCATTATTATATTATTCTATAAGTGTTAAATTCAACTAGCCTTATTTTAATGAGACAAAGTGGATGGCTATTGCGAAGTATTTAATTGTAAGTTGTAATAAAAATATTAATGAAACTCTTTCTAACTTGCTTACAATACAAGTACTGCTTTTCATTTCATTTTTATTTTCAGAAGAAACAGAGCGCTAAGAAAGTGTTGAATGGGGAATATTATGTTTTTATATTCTTTGTAGTGTGTATTTTATCTACAATGAAATTTATTTACGCATGTAAACTCTTACTTTGGCTAACTTTAACAAATAATAATTAAAAAATGGTTTAATTAGTCAGTAGCTTTTTGTATGACTCGAACTTTATTGACCTGGCATGCAACTATTGACGAAAAGTTTCTCATAAATCCTATTCCATCCACTTAACTCTCAAAGGTTTATTTTATTTTATAGTAAAAGTTTAAGTTTAATAAATAGGTATGAAAAGAAATGTAGATAAAAGTGCTACAAGGTTATCTAATCATAATTCTCATAGTCAGTCAATCCTTCTATAGTGAGGTGAGGTATGTAGTAGATGATAATTAGATTTCAATCAAGAATCAAGAGAGTTCAAGACACACAAATGAAATTAAGAGTTTGAACATGCCATGTTGTGACAAGACAAGATCTATAAGGTTACATGAGGGGTTGGTTCGACTCATTTTATCTACTTTTTTATATTCAACATCAACAATGATCCTTACCTATATTATGAATCTGCATGCAAAAAGGTTGTAAGTTAATTTTATTTTTACTTCGTGTAAGTAACTTTGCTCGATTTATGTCAGCTAGGTTGTGTGAGGCATGTGAGTGAGTATAAAAATGCGTACGTTATTGATACATTTAGATAATGGGAAGAGATAATAACCTCCAAAGATATAAAAATCAGCTTGATTTTTTATTACATCACTCAATTAAATAAACTAGACCTTTGTTACTAACTTTTTGAATATTATAACTGCAACTGTTGTAAGTAGTAAGTAGCTTGGGTCTTCTTACTCCACGTACAGTAAACAGTTATGCATGATTTTTTTTAATATTCAATATTGAATATGCAATACACACAAAATCAATCTTGCAGTTCTATCTTCATCAATGGCTTTTTCGTGATTAGATCCTTTAGGCCTTACAAGAGTGGTTTGCCTTATTAACGAATTTACTTTATTGGAAGGGAACTCAATTTGCAAATCTCATAATAATAATAACTTACAGCTAAATATTATTGTCTACCAATAATAATCATAATCATAATAGTAATGTTGCTACTACCAAACTAATAACTACTTGTTGTACAGTACATTATTGTTACGTTTTGGTAGTTTAGTTTCTACTCAAAAGTTATTTTGCAATCTCTGTTTTTTTTTTTTTGCAAAAGTCAAAGAGAGAGACCAGACCAGACCACCATCGTATAATAAACACAACTTTATTTTCATAATAAGGTACAATATTGCATTATAATTAATATTACAATATAATACAACTGACACAAACTGGTCAGTAGCCCCTGATTTTTGCTTGCACTTATCTTTCGTTTATCATCATAAAAAGGTAATAAGCTTTTGAGGCAACATCCTTACATATTATTTCAGAAAAAATCCTTAAAACAGTCGCACGCATTGGCACGCATGAAACCGTTACGTTACTTTACTATTACGACTTGGTAAACACGAAAGTGCAATAAGTATGAACTACAAAATGAATGCGATTCAAGAGGATTTAGCAATTAAAATTGTAAAATGAAACTTAATATACCTAACCTAAGGGAAAGTAAGGATTTGTGCTCTTCTGCCTGTAACGAATTTATATAAATGTGACATTCTACTAGCTACCCCATTAGCCTGTCCACAAGTGGAGTTCAGAAAGGTGACAAATCTAATTGCACTTTGTGCTAGTAGAAAACAAAAGAGAAAAAAGTGACAATAATATCCCATCGTGTTGTAAGCAAGGCACAATGACAACACGATACGTGTAATTATAAAGAAGAGTTAAAATTTAGCAGAGAAAATTAGATGGTATGCCCGTCATCAGTTGTGTAGTGCAATGTTGAATTTCGTACTTTATATATATATATATTCCTTATCGTCCAAGTAGGTTGTGTCCAATTCTTAATGAAAAAATCTCTATTGGAGAGAATGGGAGTGAAAAATTGCTGAGGGGAAATTTTTAATCTCTATTGAATAACATTCATACACTTTATATTTGTAATGGTTATAAGTAGAGAGAGAAATACCTACTAATCGCCGGGGGATTGTTAATTACATGCTTATCAATGGAAAGAATTGATTTAAAAGTAGATTTTGATTGGAGATTAAAAAACTCATTTGATTTAAGGTGATAGAAAGATGATCAAGTGTGATTGTCTGCAATGCAATGCAATGTGATGACACAATAAATGACCTCAGAAAAACACTTATATAGGGTACATATAAAAAATAACAAGGGGTAAATACACTCTGTAGTTTGTGTACAAAATAAATCCCTACCGGCTGTGTACATTTATCATTATTTAAATGATTTTCTTGCAGGATTTTGAGAAAAACACCTTTTCTAAAACCTTCACTTTCAAAAAACCTTGAAATCTACCTAAAACAACATAAATAAACAATAGCCTAAAGGGTTATAAAAGTACCCGATGAAGATGAATCTGACCGACGATTGAAGAAATGCATTTTTCTTTGAATATCATTTATACTTTGTGCCAGCCAAGCCACCATCATAAAAATCAGCAAAGTGCAATCGACAGATTATTATTATATGAATGATGCAAACAAGCTGTGACTGGGTGAGTATGGTCATTTGAAGTTGAATAATTGTCTTTTGCCAAAACCACCTTCTGTAACTTCTTACAGTCGTGATTTGATATTTCATTAAATTAGGTAGTTACTCAGGCCAGGCTTAAAAGACTATCTTCCTCTCCATTTGTACATTTATGTAATCAAAGAGTTGCTGGTATGAAATGAAGGTAGGGATAAGATAATATTCCAAGAAGCATTTGGACTCATCATTTCAAATTTCAGTGATTATTATTACGCGTCTGAAAAAAACCCTATCTGATTATCATGATGATAATGACAAGAGAAGACACAGAACGACAACACAAGACCCCAAAGCACGCCTCATTGATCACTTGCTGTTAAGCACAATTGCCAATTCTAACTTGCAGATAAATAACAAATGATTTCAAATGACAGCTTGGCACAGTCTTTTTTCTTTCAAATATGTAAGTGAAAAAACCTTATCAGAATGGTGTTAGAGGTATTTCGAATTCTGATTATTAACAATCAAAAATTTAATTTAAAATACAAATATCGTGTGTTTACAACCTACCAACTTCAATTACATTACATTAGCCTATCTAACTTAAGTATCTATTCCGTCTAATGTCTGTGGTCATTTCTCCTTGTTTGCCAAATTATCATATTATCATCATCCCAGGCAGTTTTGTTTGTACCCATGGACGATCTTACTATTGCATAATGTGACATAACAAATAACTTATATTCTATACCTTGTGACTAACAAACTCAAGACCGTTATTTAGTGCTTGTTAGTATTTCAAATTCAAATGGCTTAAGATGTCTAAGGCTGAAAGTATTCATTCCAATTATAATTTTTACCTCTTGTATTATTGCACATTAGAAACGACTGAGAAGCCGATGATAGGGCTAATTATGCGCTTAGGGTTAGAATTACTCAATCTTAATTGACCATAAGATCAAAATAACATGGATTAACTTTTGAACATTCCATTCCATTTCATACTAAACGATACCATGTTCAACTATCAAAAGACGATGGTGGTGGTGGAGTGGATTAATGAGACCATAGATAGGACTTTGAACGGATTATACTTTTCTATAAATCATCTTTAAGGTTGGAAAAATAGTAATTCGGCAAGATGCCCAAAGAAGCATGTTGCAATATCTTTCCATAAAAATATAACGCAACACAACAAAATCTTATAATAGTATCAATTTCATTTTCTAAAGATAATTAATGTAAAAAAACCCTTTCAAAAAAATTCCAGAAAATGATTAACAGCTAATAATAATACATTTAATGAAAAGGTATAATGTTTCTTCCTTTAAGATATTAAAAACTTCAAGGATGATCTATGTTCCGTGGTAAACGATCCTAACCTAAAATGTGACTTTCCATGCACTGTCCGAAATTAATTCTGAAGGAAATCTTTTCCACCTTAACCCAATACATAATTGCATTATCATATCTACGAAAGTAAAACCTAAAATCTTAAACCACCGCGAGGCATCAAGGACGAAAGATCACATTCACAGTGTACATTTCAGTCCATCCTAACCTAACCTAATCTAGCTGCAGAAGAAGAAATAATATATTTTCCAGGTGTTTTTTAATCCTCATATATGGGAGAAGAGCATTCATTAAATTTCATTTCACACCTTTAAAGAACTGAATGAAAATATCAGCTGAGAGATTATAAACGAGAGTAAAAAATTCTCAGGATTATTTATGCCTTTAGTCTTGAGTCTTGACCTAACCCTACTATTTATTACGATACCTTCACATTATACATTCGGGTATTGTAGAAAGTGAATTTATTATGATATTAAGATATGTTACAGAGATAAGATACAGTAAGTATAAAATCTTCTGTTCAATTTTCAATCCTAATTGTTATTAATGGGGAGGTCGGTCAGTTCAATTTATTTCCCGTATCCAACTTCAATCTTCTTCTGGGGTGAGGGAGTTCCCATTTCCCATACAGGAACACAATTTTTCACCTTTTTTACACCCGTGAGAGATTTACTTCTCTATTAAGGGTTTATTTTTAAGCATTATGACACAATAATATACAAACTATTAAAATACTACAAATACCTTTTGATCTGATCTTTCGAGAGTCTAAACTTTCACCTTCTTTTATCTGGATTTGCGGTGTAGAAAAATTATACCTTGCTTAATATACCTTACGATAGTTTCATATTCCATGATGAAAAAACATGATGGGTAATTTTAAATATTCAAATGTTGTTAAATCTGACAAGTAAATGACAAATAAATGATACTCCTGTCAATTTGACTGACTGTTATAGTTAACTCAATACCTCCTGGGCTGTTTAGTCTGTTTTAAACTTGTACATCTCACCAAATATCAATGTTTAACCCTGCCTTTAAAAACACGTGTAAAACTTTCCCTTCGAATATCTCTACACAACAGAGTAAATCCATGGATCATTTGATCTATAAAATATATTTTGAATATATTATAAACTTCTTTTGAATAGCCACAGGTAAAAAAATTGCAAGTATGGTTAACTGTTATTATTATGCACAGGCGGATTGGGGTGTATCCCCATGTTCTCATTTTATCATCTTGAGTGCACGATATTCAAAGCTTTAAGTGAAGTCTGAATGAATTTAAAACTCCAAACAAATAAAAATAGTCAAGCCTAATTAGCTCTGTCTTATCAATTGATTAATCATTCTTATTGATTAGATTGTAGAATAAATATCTTAAAATCAATTGATCCGATAGTCTTACAAGAACCAACAAAATCTCAAGTGTTTTTTTCTTTCTACATTTAACAAATATTATTTTCTATTCTTCACCAGGATGGGCAGGTAGGTAGGGTCTGTACGGAGGGAGGATATCATCACAATCAAAGAAAAACGCACAATTTATTATTTGAATAGAAAGTTTAGTTTGAGTGTAAACACTTGAAAATATGGTTTTTGGATGACACCACCACGACCAGATCAGCAAAATGCTTTAATTACACTTGATTACATTTCTATATAAGGATTTTCCATGCGTATACGTGTCATTTTATTTTACACTTTGAAATTTCAAATGCAATAATAAGGCGAAAGAGAAAACACTTTCGTTCATAGTCTATTCTATTCTATATAAATGTAAATGGACAATGCAATTCACTTTTATATTCTTTCTAAAGTGAAGAAGAAGGTTTGCATATTATTATATAGTAAGAACCACTTTGTCCACTCTTGTTGGTTGGGCCAGATCAGACTGATGCTGCCAAGCCCTAATTTGCCCATTCACAAGAATGAATTACCATTACATTGTATTGTTAGTTAGTGCACAATTCCATCATTATTGACCTCATAAGAGGATGTAATGAACCACAGCCAATGAAAATTAGATAAAGATACGAATACAGTAATATTTTAAAATTCATCATAATCATAATCATCATCCTCACTTTGATCAGATCAAAATTTAAAATGGTTATGGATATGCTATCACTATTATTGCCCATACATGTTCACTCTCCCTCAACATTCATTATTTCACCATTAGGTCGCAGAACTAACGTAAAGAGATTAAATCTTCTAAAGAGAAAAACAAGAATTCAATAAATCAATCTAGATTGTAAACGATCAAGGAGTAAGATTACCTATAACTAAGTAACGATGTCACATTTGCTATTGTTACCCATTACCTAAACTATTGTAATTGCAATGTTGCAGTAATTGTAATACCTAATTTAAGTAAGCTTGAACTCCTTAACTATAAAAGGCTCTTTGTGTGTAATTGAAATTAAATGCTTGATCTTAAGTGTCTTTTTATATTATAATAAATTTCATTCGAATGGCCAATTACGAAAATAAATAAATTGCTCGCATTCCCTCTTAACCTTTGACCAATTTCTTTGATTCATTTCATTGTTATTAATTTAAGAATAGTATTGGTATAATACCAAACTGAACTCCACTACAATTACCAATAAGGGAGGGCATTGAATTTATTATTAAGTACCTAAGAATTTAAAATATTTCGTCTATTTTTTGCACAGATTAAGAGAATACCTTATAGCAGATATATTTGGTGGGTGCATGAGTTTTAACATTTTTATCCCAATGAAGAAAGAGTAAAAGTATTTGTATTTGTAAGACAGAAATTTACGGACCACGCCCGGATTATGACTTTGATTTTTTCTCTTATCATAATAACTTAGTTGGGCTAGCCAAGGTAAGTTTCATTTTCATTCAGAGTTACAAACACATATTTACCTATACACAATTCATTCATGTGATTAAACATTATCAGGTTTAATAGGGAAGGGGTGGACTCTACTATGTGTGTAATATGGGAGTGCATTGTCTTGTATTGTTGTGTATACTTAGTGTAATAATGTAACAAAAATTAACTTGTGGTATTGACAACGACAACAATACAATTTTAATCAGCACTCGCAACCAAGCTGGTTCCATTGATTATTTAACTTGTAAAAAATAAATTTGGAGTAATTTTTTCAAGAATTTTTATTTTTTAAAATTTTTGATGCCGTTAGTAATTTTTTTTTGTGCTTTAAAATATCAATTACTTTTCAGATCCCGGATGAATGAAAGATGATCATATAAAGCGAAATGTATAATATAGCATATTTTTAAATTCTTGAACACTTTTTCAAAACCGATACATTTTAATTTTATTAAAAAATACCTTACAGGATAATACACACTGTTGACTGCCTAAAACTGTCATATTTATATTTAAACGTGTAGCTATTCACACAATCTGCAAAATTAAAAAAAACTCCAAAATCAACTATTCATTGTCACCATTGTCAAATCAAGAGTGTCCACCTCCCAGCTAAAAAAAACATTCATAAATTGTATTCCAAAATAGCCTACATCAAGCGTGTTCTCTTTATATTCTTTCTTTCCTATTCTCAAAATGTCACCTTCTCCCCATAATTGATTATGACAATCATGTAGAAACTTTAAAAAATGTTTAAATTTACTCTCTTCCAACTCAGCAGTAAAAACACATCAAACCGCAAAGAAAGTATATTAAATGATACATCCATCCTGTTTAATACAAGCACAGTACAGTAATATCGTTGCCTGGCCCACATTTCCTATATTCTAAGAACGATATATGAAACACAATATAATATGCAAGTAGGATAGAAACATCAAATTTTTAATTTAATTTCGTGAATCAGAAGCCACAGCGAAAACCAAATGATCATTATTATCAAACTATTATTCTTTACGGTGAAAAAGCGCATAAAATCATTCATGAGCACACGCGGGTGGCTTTTTTATGGTTATGGGAGTATGCCAGATGTTTTAAAAAGTACAAACTAGGTAGACCAAGTAGTATAATGCCTCAGACATGATATCCTTAATCTTTAACACACAATTTTATATTGTTTTAACTTATCACACCTTCCTACAATTCAATGGTAAAACTACTTTGAAACAGAAAAATAGAAATTTCGCAGCTTAATGACGATTTTACACCCATTCAGCAATATCAAATCAAGTTTACACTTGTCGGTAGCAAACCAACTATTTTATTTTATCTTCCTAAAAATAAATCTACGATATACTTCTGACTGGCATTTTTACATTTGTTGCTCAAGGTTTCATATTTTATTTTCATTTTCTTCATTTCACTCACACACAGTAAAAATGTTATTCCTTGTCATTAATATTTGCTGAAATCAGTTGGCGAAACCACGACTGGCCTTAATACAACAAAAACAACTGCATACTATTTGATGAATTGCTATTTGCAATTGCAACTGCACTTGGCTAAAATCACTGACAATGAATTTCCTTCCTTTAAAACTGGAGC
Source organism: Isotoma caerulea (assembly GCA_034696405.1). NCBI lineage: Eukaryota > Metazoa > Arthropoda > Collembola > Entomobryomorpha > Isotomidae > Isotoma > Isotoma caerulea. Next base: position 8,893 of record JAQFZZ010000817.1, read on the forward strand.
AACGAGTGTTTAAACAAGAATATTATAGCAACGTCATTATGTAGTTCTGTCTGACAGCCTACAAGGTCACCAGCCGTGAAAAGAATAGCCACAAATGAATACCTATAGTAAGTATTTTGAAAATAGCTTCAAAAAACGTTAATAAATTTAGAATTACTTACTTTACTAACTTACTTACTTAAATACTACAGCAGGTCATTAGAGCGATGCACCATTATACTATACATCATCATTTATGAGATTATGAGCTAAAATCTGCTGCAGTCTACTTTTTTATTATCATTTCATTGTGAATGAGCATGATTTTTTTAATACTTAAATCGAAAATAAAAGTTGCTGCCTTGTCATTCATATTGTAAATGGTAGCTAAAATTTTCAAACAATCATGATGATGCGCTATGTAATTAAATTGCACTTAGAGGGTTTGTTTCCTACACAGTACAGTAGATTAATAACATCCTTGGACAAAAGCCATTGATTTAAGACTTTGAAAATCCGCATCTTTCCGTCAAAAACTAATAAAAGCTTATTGTTCTGTCCTTAAATTGTTCCACAATGCTGACTTATATTTATTTTTATTTACCCTCTTGCGATGCAGTTATGAAGGATACTCATTCGCAATTAGAAAAAGGACCCACCCAAAGTGGAATATTGGGTCATAGTCATCATTTTATCATCCTTAGTTGTAAGCAGCAATGGCCAAATTTGATAAGCCAATTCTACTACACACTACACTTTCAGAGAAATATGTTTTGCCAATAACTTGTAGTTTCATTACCTCCATTGCAAATTGCAAACACCCACCACCACACCACGCCACTCACTTATACTAACAAGCAGTAGTAGTAAGGTAAGTGGTAATTCATTAACGCAATTAATTTATCATCATCGATAGGAGTCAAATAAGGAACAAAATAAACATCAAATTGGTATATAAAAGTTAATATTGGTTAATGAATAAATTGTACTGTAAACTACACATGCATCCAAATCCCCCATATAAACTAATTCCCTATTCTGATCTCTCACACACACTCATCTAAACATTTATTAAACTTTTAAACTGCAGAAAAAAAAGTTTGCAATAATAATAACAAGCAAGAGAACAACTTGACTTCGTTTGTCGATTGCACTTTTGCAATTTGCACGCTTGCTAATAGCATTTAAGTTAAAGTTGCTACAAGCTAAATCATACTTCGTTTGGCATGGCATAAGGCGAAAACCAGATACCAACTACATTATACAGTATAACGTTCCCTATAAAACCTGGTGCTTCTGGTCAATTCAATTCAATTCAATTCTTATGGTGTTTGATCATCGTAACCCTAAAATGCAGAAAATACCTGAAGCCACAACAAAAAAATGATAAACTTTTCCTAACCTACTTACCAATAGCCGCACTACCAACTTTACTACACAACAACCAACTGCCACCACCACCAACCACGATCAATGATGATAACATAGCACCAAAGGAGTGATAAGTCTCTATGTTAAAAATGCATTTTAATATAATAATAAATAAGTTAGGAACCAACACTGTAACAAAAATTATAAGATGTTGCTTCGTTCATGTATTATTATTATAAATTTAAAAGGGATACTTAGTGGCTTGGCTTGTTCTTTGAATTCTATTTTCCTATCCTAACACTATCGATTATTTTCTTGAATGAATGAACCCAGACATGTGGTTGGAATATTTTTCAATTTATTATAACCAAGTTTTCCATTATTATTAGCAAACATAGAGATGAAGAATATATACTTAGCACCTACTGCCTACCGGTATAGATAGAAATCATTGGTTGAAGAAGATGAGAGTAAAAGATGTGTTTTTGTGCTAACAAAAGGAGATAATTTTAATAAAAATTACACTCTTTTGCTGTGTTGTTACATTCGCATGAATGATATGAGGAACTCTTCTGCATTTTGTATTGTATATTATTTATTTCATTTTCTTACACGGGTTAAGATAACAAAAGCACCAAGATGCAAAAGGTGAATCTTCCTTAGTTACTTTTCGCTTCCTCGTACACAATAATATTATTATATGAGATAAAATTACTGTCAGAAATCCCTATTTCGAAGAGCTGCAATATGAATCAGTGACTGACATCACGATTTTTTATATTTTTCTAAAACAGATTTTGTTACAAAATTGACTTAGCCTCTGTGCAAGTTTGCATAAATTTCGCAAAAGTCTTTTATAGTGGTTTGGTTTTTATGTTGGCAGTAGGTTAGGATGTTTTTTTCATACATTTTACATTTTAATCTAACCGATGACAGTGAAACGGTAATCAGTCGATTTACGTGCTGTCCACTCTCTTACGTAAATTCCCTTTCAGATTCACAATCAGCCAGACCTCATGCTGACACTTGTAGGAGTTTATTAGCAATCTTCATCAGTGTAAAAGCCATAGATGAGAATGGTGTAAAGTGTCATGTTGTCTTCATGTGTATAATAAAATAGCCTATTGCTTCAACTTTAAAGTCAAAATTGACCAAAAGTGTCCACAATATCAAAACCGTTGCGAATCTCTCGTAAATCTTTTCCAATGTAAATACAGGATCATAACGGGGTCTAACTAATAATCTCTTACTGTGAGATCACATTCTCGATTCTACACTATACAATACAATAATATTATTCGAGTGGTCGTTTTTATTGCATAACATAAAAAAATTTATGCATGAATAAATGAATAAAAATGATCTATATGAAATCAGTAGCTGAGTTTTACACAAGGAAAAACTTTTAGTATGGACTTTCCCATCTGGATTGATGACTTAATGATGAAATCAACTAAAGTCAAAACGGTAAATTATGATTTTTTATTACTCCAGTAAAATACTAAATTCCTAACTGCATACAAAAAGTAATTAATCTCCTATCAACCTGACCTGGGTCATAACAAATGTTGATTACGTGAAGTTATTTATGTAAATGAACAGCAAGCACGGAAGGTGTCAAGCTCATTATTTATGGACAAAGGGAGGATTGAAACTTCAGGATATCAAATTATTATTATCAAATGCCGTTGAGTTGACCACATTGAAAGATCTAGAGAGATATAAAAAAATATTTTATTAATTTTATATCAAAGATCTCTGATCAAAATGTAAATAATAAAATAATAATAAAGTGAGTGACTGACATTTCTTGATTCGTTCCTCAGGTTAATTTTGTAATTGAGATTCAGCTCTCGTAACACATTTTCACTCATTCCGTCTGCCAACAGACACATGAGATCAATTCACAGGTTGATCATTTGACCCCATCGATTATTAATTAGCCAAGGCAGTCAATCAATAATATACAACATCCTTAATAAAAAAACCACTGAAAAAGCTCTCACATGCTAGGCGGAGGTAAAACATGTAATATCAATAGATGCAACTCTGCGTCTACACATTATGCCATATCTATTGTCCATTGATATCCCTTATGCATTTCATTTCATCAGTGTGTTAATAACAATGCAAATAAACAAACACCACGAGTTAAAAAGTGCCAAGTAAATAAATCAATGTTTAAAGAAAGTGCAAGTTGTGCAATTTAGCAAAAGTAGTCTATCTATACCAACTACCAACCAAACCTACCCTAACTACGCCTAAGAATCAATCGGCTGTTTTACAAATTAAAACTACATTTGAAAAAGTTCTCAACTTGATGATGACATTAGAATTTAAAAGTGCGTTAATTGGGAATAAAACTTGCCGATCCCACAATCCACGATCTTCACCCTGAAAAAGTCTCACTATTATCTTAACAAGTTTTAAATAGCTAATACTTTTGTAATAAAATTATCTTTTAAAAAACAATGCGAGAGTCTTCCATTGTAAAAAAGTCCTTTGATTGATAATTGCTGTGTAGTAAATAATCCTAGCCTGAGAACTGAGACAAGATTTAGTATCAAAGTATCGATGTACACACACAACACGTATTGGTGACCCCAAAGGTTATGAACATCTTTTTCGCAACGTCATGTGAAATTAATGGCCTTACTAGCTTTAGCTTTAACATACCAACCAAACCAAACCACATTTATATAAAACATTAAAAATGAAATTGCTTCATATTATTATTATTATTTAATAGCAATCGTTCATGTGACCAAAAATCAAAAGTCTAACCAATAACCGTATATATAACATGATGGAATGAAACTAAAAGAACTTCACAGACTCGTTTGTTTACTAAAAACTAATAAATGCATTATGTTAATAATTTATTTTACACTATATTGTATATGTATCAGTAGTAGTATCACAAGTATTTTTATTTTCCATATGCGTAAATTAAAAAAATTATAATTATTATAGAAAAAGACACACACTTGAAAACCCTTAATTTGGTTCCCACTGACTTAATTTCTGTGCATTTGTTATCATAAATGTGGTCACTAGCTATGTGTGTATTTGAATTGAATCATTATCTATTGAATTTCTGACTATATCTGATTTCTTCAGAGGATATTACATAATAAATTTTTAAAACAAGTGTAGTAGCTTAAGAGTAATTTTTTTAAATGAAGAAAAATCAACTTGTCTGCATTCTTATTAATGTTAACTCGGTCTTATCATCACTTTCATATATTAGAATTATTATTAATAGACAAGAGAACGCGAGACAATAAATGGTCAATAAAAGTCACACTGACTGTAGACCGTCTTCATAAAAATTAAAACTCGATAGGTTTTTAGATACGAAAGTGAACAAAAAGTTTCTCATACACTCTCTAATTAAAACGCAAGCCAAGTTTTCTATATTTTATTTTATCTGAATAAACTTGGAGTCTCACCATTTAGAAAAAACTAATTTTATGACTCTTTTCAAAAGCGATAAATCTCATAATTACATTCTATACAAATACAATTGTAAATATATCCCAGAGTAGTAAAGTATTTTCTTACTTTGTTTAAAATTAAAAAAACTAGAGTACCTAATCTATGTTACTACAAAGACTTAAAAATATCTTTCTCTTACCTTTTTTCAGATATGAAATTCCAACAAAAGATACTTTATCACTTTTTTGATAAAAATTATAAATTCCAATTCCAATATTTATGAAAAATACACCACTGTCAACTCTATTCTATTAGATTCTCACAAGGAACAAAATTCACTATCAACTCTAAAGCAAAAAATAACAAAAACAAAATGTATCAGTTTTCCCACGTGTGTTCGTCCGTTGCGTGTGTAACCGATTTTCCTTGGGAAATAAATTTAGCAAAATTAAAACTTTCTAAATCCAAAATTAAAACTTTAAAACACTTTTAGTATTGATCCAATTTAAGGTAGAATTTCATGGAACACTGAA
>JAQFZZ010000818.1:0-14213 GCA_034696405.1 Isotoma caerulea
CTCTCTCTCTCTACCAACATACAATTACATTTTCATATTTATAATCTCTTTCCTACATAGTAAAAAACACTCCTTTTCTCTACACTACACTGTCAGTCTTATTTATGTATCCATGTGCAATATAATGGCTCGTGGAATCTCTAAATGAATTATGACCCTAGCAGCAGTCACAGTTTAGAAAACTTTAAAAGAGATCACCAGAAGCAGGGTCATTTAAATTTTAAATGAAATATCATAGATCATCATTCTTAATAGGTTTTTTAAATCTTTTATTTGTTCTATTTGGTATAATATAGTACAATAAGGAATTGTACAACAAATCGCATTTATATTCTATAAAATATTAGAGGGATTTCACATTTCACAAATACTCCTTCTTACCCTGGTTTATTTTTTTACTATCATCTTGTATCATTCTCTCTCACAAAACAACAACTGTCATTTGGCTACCGTTTGAAATGTGAGTATGGGACGGTCATGAATTATTCCTATGGTCTATGCTGTCTATGTATATTCCAACAACAATAACAGTTGGAAGAAACTCTTTAAAACCTATTAAATATATGCTATAATTGCATAAATTATACGCATATATTAAATATGAGTCTGTGTACTGTGACTTTTTTATTCTTGAGCAAAAGGTATTAAAGTAATATAATTTCAGTTGGCTTGGTTGCTAATCCAATAAGATTGGGAAACAACATATGGAATGATGTGATGTGATATGATGTTGTGAAAAGTAGTGTGAGATTGCGATTTGCATTATTATACATAACCCAAGAGATATTTTAATATAAGGAAGATGAGCACAGAAGAAAGAATCATATCAAATGAATGCCTATGGAATAATAGACTGTGGAATAATAATATTATATAATATAAAAATTTGCATATATCAACCATTCATCTATTCTCACTCTGTAGAAATAAATCTGAATATGAAAGTGTCGTCGTTTCTCATCTTTCGTCTTCGTAATAAAAATCCCTAAGACTTGCTGCCACTACTATAAGTTTCCTAACAATATTCTATCTTCTTGAATAAAAAAAATCTCTAACAGGCTAAATACATTCAGATCAGATAGAGACAATAAGGCTCAGTTCTTTCTGGTCGTGTCGAGTCGAGCCAATTCTCCCTTGGTTGGTTGAACGGTTAATTTCAACACAAAAAGCGAGCAGAAACTTTATGCATCACATTTGGATATGGAAGAGTTCCACCTCATAATAGCAATAATAATAGTAATAATAAGAAAAATAATAATAAAAAATAATAATGGCATTCAGGCAGGCTTCGATCGCAGAACTTCTTCAAGTCTTAAAAGTTCCAACACTTGCTTTTTCTTCCCATAAGATCATAATAATATATTCTTTTTAGACGTTATTATTGCTTTTATGTATCAGGGGACCATACCTAAATTACACGGCGTTTCAACTCTCAACTCTTTAAGTATTGTCAGAAGGTACTAAAATATTACACACGATTTATATTACAACCCTTGAAGCAAGCATTTTTAATTCTTGTCGACTTCACTTTTGAAGATAGACGTTATTATTCTCTTGTTGGATATTTAAAGAGTAAACTATAGAAAAGAATCCTCTCCTCTAGTCTAGTAGCTATTATTCTTGATATATAGAAATATACACTACTGGTTTGGTTCTCCTCACTCACTACTGTCTGTTAGGAGTGTCTCATTTTTTAAAATTTTTTATTATCCTTAAAGAAATATAGTAGAGTAATAATAATAATTTGTGAAATCTATAGTCATTCAGCTCCGTTGTCTCTTATTGGTTGTCTTCTCTCCTTCTCGTTCTTTTGTATAAATATTATCTGGCATATAATGAGAATCTTTTCTTATTCGTATAAGGATTATGATACGGGATCCACAGAGTATGAGAAAAGCAATGTAGTGCAAACCCATATATTACAAGGTATTACGAATTATGTCAGTGAGCCGAGAAGACAAGACAAGTGAGCCGAAATTATTATGAGTGTAAAGTTAAGCCAAGAAAAAAGTCCGAAGCGTATGATGATAATGCTTGGAGCAGCACGTCAAAATAAAAATCCCATCTTTCACTCATTGTTTCTTCGCTCCTCATTTCATATTCCATGACAAATCCTGGCAGTCGGAGTCATTAGACAACATAAGAAAGAAACAAGTAATAAGAAAGAGTTATTTTATGTGTGTGTGATACCTTATACATTTTCAAATTGTCTTATTATGATTATCTACATTCATATTTCTGGCTGTTGTTAGTTGTCATAATTTTTCGCAGTCATTGGGCATAATTTTCAAAAGGGAGACAGCAGACCTGATGGGTGCAAAATGAACCCTTCAGAATTTGCACAGTCCGTGTCATCCTTCTCTAAATTTCCCATCAATCAGCCCAAGCTGACTTGTAATCTTTATTTCTATCCGACTTGCCCTATTTAACATCTCAATTCTTGGCTTTATCTTTTACTCCTATAACTATCACTATCCATATTTCCATATCTTAATTTAGTATGTATAAATTACCTACAGTTTAAAAACCTCTCTGGCCAATTATTCATTTTTATCCAAATTTCTTTTAATTCTTTGTTATTTTGTCTAGTTTTAAGTTCAAGTCACTATTATATTCCTATACAGTCTTGAAGAAGGAAAATATTTAGTTTAATATTTGTCATTCGTGTTCATCAATTAAAATCAAGGCTTGGATTCTTGATTCTTTAGAACGTGTAAAAAGATACATTTTTACAAACCATTATCGCCATGGCCAAGCCAAGTGCCTATGTTGGTTGAGTGATTTTTTTTCTATTTTTGCTTTTAACAAGTAGAAATGCAAACTGTGGCATGTATGACTTAACAAACACAGATAAAGTTTTTCTTTTCCAAGACCGATTAAGTGCACACTAGATTTGTTGTATTTAACTAGCGAATTTTTTTAAGACTAATGGAAAGGAATAGGAAAAAAACATGGGATGCAAATTACAAGATGTATAAACTGATGATTGAAAGTGACCAGGCAAAAGATTATCTTCCATATGGATAGCATGGGAAACTTGTTTGAATGCTTTAAAAAAGACATTTGGATTTGCAAACAGATTTTTAAACAGAGACAACTGTAAATAGAAGGAGAGAGAGAAAAGTTTTAAATCTGTTTCATATCAATCATTTTGCATTAAAACATTCGCTAAAAAGTCCATAAACGTTGAGTCACACACATGTAAATGGGAATGCAATTTTGTTTCAATAATAAACTTTCTACTGGGTATTTAAGTAGATGGATAGACGTGAGCTGATTCACACACCGAAGATGAGTACAAAAATAAAAAGGCATTATAATTAATTCTCCGGTATTGAAATGATTTTGCAATGAAATTCAGCTATAAGTTATAATTCTATCAAAGTTGTACAAATTGGAAATAAATAGCTGTAAAGCTGGACAGGAAATTAAGGATTCGGTTAGCCATTACGAATCGATTGCATTACATTTACATTGCATACGAGGAAACTACGACCTTTATTTTATTACGGAGAAAAATATTAAATTTCTCTGGCTCTATATGCATGCACGCATGGTTTATATAGATGGTAGACTTTTTGCAATAAAATTTAATTATCTATGTGCAGAAGGAGAGAATAAAGAGATTTGTTGTTTTTACAAATAAATGTGTTCACTTTGTATGATAATGTGGTAAGTTTGGTGATTCGTAACTGGGATCTTGGTGGTGGCAATTGAATGCTTTAGCCATAAAGACGATAGAATTGCGACACAAATGGCTGGCCTGCTCGTGTCGCATGTCTGTAAAAATTCACTGAACATTTAGATAAAAAAATATTATAATTCACAATGTCTCTATTGAATCGTCATCATCAATTAATTCAGTTGCAAAGTTTAACTGTCAATTGTTTTCTTTTAGTGAAGATAATGTTGCGAATAAATCTATTGGCAAAAAACGCATGAATTTTGTTATTCGCGAATTATTATTTGAGGTTTTTATACGGTAAAAATTCTATACGGCTAACAAAACAAGAACAAAAATTTGAAATATATGACGAAATACAAAGTAAGATAATAATAAGAGAACCAAGGAATAGAAAAAGGGTGATTGAAATCCCAACCATTTTATTTTAGTGAAAGAAATAGATTTATTAAAAAATGGTGAACAACGTAGAGGAAGATGAATGGGTTTTGTGGGTGGTTGATTATTATGATTTAGTTCTAGAGTTTAAATGTCGAAGGGTGAAGTTAGTAACATCCAGTAGAAAGAATATAAAATGTACCTATACTACCTACTGTGTAGGGTTGACCAAGGGTCAGTGGAAAGGTCGAATGTAATTTTTTATTATGAGGGATACTTATACTTACTAACAACAAGCTATAAAGCACATACACATAACATTATAATATCCAGCAATTAAATCTATTTGGTACTAAACTAATAATTTAATTTGTTTGCGTCTTCCGTACAATGCAAAACAAACTATCAATAAAAAATAAGTACATTCAGTTTAAATAAATGAGTGAGGAGAAATATTATAATAATAATACCAGATAATGCATAATCACTTTGCTATGTTCTCTATTCCAACTTGTTTTGTTGGATTACATTTAATTTGATTTGAACACATGAATAATGGAATGGATGATGAATTTTCTAAGCTCTACATCGTATCATCATAATAATAATGATGTGACTTATTATGACACAATTTATTTTATACAAATCCATAAATAAGGCAAAGTCAACATATAAAAAAGAATAAGTATATAAAAATAAAACTAGAAGTAGAGAGTTGTTATTATGCATGTTGAACAGTGTCCTTCTCTGTTTTATGATGGAAGGTTTCAAAATTAATAATAATTATAATACGATTTATTATTTTCAACTTGTCTCATATGTTATTATCATCTGATGTGTATTCTGTTTAAAAAAAACTATACTGACTGTTCTCCTTCTCGCGACTTTCCGGAGCCTTCTCATCATCATAATATGCCCTTCTTCTTTTATATATGCTTTAAATTTTCAAATCAATTAAACCACACAAACATTTAACTAATTTGGGCTTGGTTTATTTGACTTCATATTTTATTGTGATATTTATGCTTCTTCTCAACGATAATCATCTACTTTGCATTAATTCATACAATGCACATTAAACATTGACTTGCCACGTAGATCAGATCGTACGAGAAAAACATAAGTTTATAATATAATATAAGGTATGTACCTCGCTTGATGGGTTGACCTACTGGATGGCGATAAATGATACACATTGATTTTTACTGTGTATTATTATTATATCTACACAGAGATAATGATCATCCTTGAGTTATCAAATCTTTTGAGTTGGATGTTAAATATTGGCTAATCGTATTGGTTCTTTGCGGTAGTAATAACCATGTAAAAATTTAAGTTAAAACATAAGCTGTTAATTTAAAAGCAAATCGAAAGATTATTATATTACAATAACAAAATGCACTTTTAGGTAGGCTTCCAGATAATTCACGTCAATCTTCTCACTGATAAAGAATCAATTACGTATTTCAAACATTGTGAACTTGCCTAAAATTGTCGAGTGAACTGTTTCAAAATAGGTTTGTAATATCTAGATAAATATGCATCTTTTTGTATGAGAGATATATGCAAATAATGCAATGATAAGCTACTACAGCGGCATACTCACTCAGAAGCTAAGACATTTACAAGAATGAAGTCACTCTTTTATATTCATCAATTAATAAGCAATATAGATTAATAATTAATTTTATTTATGGTGACCAGACAAAACCTGAATATTGATAGAAATTAGGATGGAAATGGAAATGAACGAAGTTTCAACAAGAGTATTTACTTTGAATAGTGTAGACTCTAAATATTTTAATTTGAATAAAAGGAAAGAGGCGACAGATGGAATTTTTATTCTTGACTAAACACTGACATAAAAAATTCAGATAAGAAAACAAGGTTCAGCTTTTAAAAGAAGTCATTATTGTACACGCCCTGATTATCATAATAATATTATTTCATCTAAATGGATACTTTTTACTTGTACTTGCTACTTTCCCATAGTCTTTTTTCTAAATTTTCTGTGAGACAAAGTAGTAGAAGTAGCTCAATAAGAAGAAGAGAAATAAATTTAATAGAAGAGATAATTTATCCATTTTAACCCTTGACTTGACTGAAAATTTTATTTTATTCTGGATTTTGTATTATTATTATTATGTAGTTTCATTCCAACTGTATTTTTATTTTTTGCTCTGCATGCATGCCTCTTATGTTACTTACAATCATTTGACTTGGACAAAAGGGTGTATTCTTATAAAAATGAAAATGAACTTTGTATTTCATTCCAACTATATCTTTATTACGTGTATTAACCTAATGAGAAGATGTTTGACTATTATTATTTTTATTTTGTAATCAAGCTTTATTGAAAGCATTTAAAGAAATGTTGAAATGTATGATGGATGGGATTGTAAATGTATTATAACTGCATTTGTTTTTTCTTCTATATTTGTTGTTTTCAAGATTTTTCATACGAATAAAATCTCTGAATAGAAATATCATACATACAAGGATTTTCTTATTGATTCTCCTAAATAAGTAAAGAAGAGTGTTTACTCATTTAGCATAAAACTTTTATGTATATTTATTATTGTTTACTGTAAATCTTTCCCAGTACAATTTTCAACTCTGTTGCCTTTTTTTACTTGCCAAAATAAGACCAAAGGTACTGGTTCATCACAAGGAGTAAACAACAACTTCAATCTTAAGATTTCCGTTTTATCATGAAAACAAAACGTTTCTGAAGAAAGCCCTTGTTTTCTGTAGCAAAGCTCAAATAAGCATTTTGATATAGTATGCAAATTCATGGTAAAAAAGTAAGTGTATAATCGGCAGGCGTGGGTGGTGCGTACTAATATTTTAGTTTATCTTTATCTTTCACCTACCTGGTACGTGCATAAAAGACACGAATCAAATAGGAAAATATTCTATAGAATTTATTTGTGCAGATGATAATAAATGTGATTGGTCTTTTTGTTCTTCCAGGTGAAGTTAGGATCATCCCCTTTCCCATTGTTCTAAGAGCAAAGAAGGAGTCAGTTGGCTGTTGGCCAACCCAAAGAAGATAAACTAACTCTAAGGAATACAATAGCTTAAGAGTCAACCATGAGTTCAAAAAGGAAATCTCCACCAAATAAACTAGAAGAGAATAGTGCTCCAGGCGGTGGGGATGGAAATGAAAGGCGAGTTGAAGATTATTCGCACCCTTCAGCTGGAGATCACAATGAAGAAACCCATGAAGGGTCAGACAGTGAAGAATCTCAAGACTCTCGACAACAAATGAACTTGGTGAAAGGTTCCAATAATAGTGTGGTGGGTTGTAGTGAATCCTCCTCATTTCATGAAGATTTAAGAGAAGCCACAGTCAGAACAGCCACGGCCAGTTTGAACACAACGTCTGAAGGTGGTTTCAACATGGAGACGAGTGGGGATGAAGATGCCGATCTGTCTGAAATGGGATCCTTTTGTTCCAGGACGAATTCAGACGATGAAGAAATGCCAATTGTCCCAGTGCAGTCAAGAAGTTCAAAGGGCTCTAGTAGTAGTAGTAATAATAGATCTTCAAATGGAAGATGTTCAGATGGTGGAAGTTTAAGTAATAATTTAAGAAGAAGCAGAGGAGACTCGGCTCAACATCATAATAGATCACCCTCACTGCAGAATAATTTTAATAATAATAACAATAATAATAACAATGACTCTAAAAATCATAAAAAGTCAATGGATGATGTGCTGAGGAAATTAACATCCAAAATGAGTTCTTCCAATAGTGCTTCTGGTGGTGGGGGCAATAATGGGGTGAACAAACATGTCAATTCCCTACAGCAACATCAACAACAGGCTGCTTCTGCTCCTAATGTTGAAAACAGGTATGGAACATAAAAAAATATATTTCTCATTGTTAAGCTTTTTCCTAAATCAAAGTTGTTTCACTTGGAATAGACATTGGGTGGCTAAATGAGTTATTGTAGCAAATTGTTCATCATTATTAGATTTCCATTGTGCAAGTCAACTGCATACTGTACTGCAACATTATTGTCTAGGATGGTGGGACAGAGGTTAAATGAATTTAAGAAGTGTTCTGTGATTTCTCTTTCTCTATAAATCCCCTCGTCGTTGGTGGGTCCCAGTTGCTTTCTCTGTAATTCAGTTAGTGGAACAATGAATAGAGAACAAATCAGACAAATTTTCAATCAAGGCTTTTCTTTCATACGCTTTGGATTTGCTTTGTTAAACTACTTCGAAACTGCTATGCTATTTTTAGTACCTTAAACCAGTTTTGGACTTGGCAATTGTTTCAAGTCATTTGTTTTGTTAGACGTATTTTTGTTTTTTTAGGAATAACATTTTTTATTGAGTTAGTGAAAGCAACTTTCTCCTATAAAAGGGATGTGAATGGGAATGTTAGGACGGATTTATAGGGAGACGTAGTAAGTAATTGTTCTAAAAACAGAAAGACAAGATGGCCTATGATAATTTGTTATTGTCGGCGTTTCTTTTCCCTAGAGTCGAGTCTAAATAAAGGAAACGGTATTTTACCTGAATAGTTTTTTCTACCGTTGATTTACAACAGAACTGGTTTCTTTCTCTTAGTCTCATTTGTTTCCATACAACTAATTGTAAGCAAATCCCTGACAGATATTCATCCGGTTCGGTTAAAACAAACTGATTGTGACTTGTGACGTAAGCGACCTTTAAAATCAATGGAACTTTTGTTCAACGTTAGACTCACGGTTCAATTAGATTTCTTATGCTAAATCACAGACTGGATGTTACCCACTACCCACCTTTCTTGTATCATACTAATCTTAACATACCTTACCACTGGGATTTTTCCATTTTTTGGTGGCTTGGCCTATAAACCGTGTCTTTGAGGTGGCCGCAGCGTAAACAGTCATAAAATAAAATTTACATATGTCCTTATAAAAGTCAAAAGGCATACCTATATGCTTTCTAAGTATGATATAGAAAGCATGGCACTTGGTTTAATAAATTGGTTGTTAAAGCTCTCATGCCATGTATATGCCCATAACCTCCCTTACTACTCAAGTATTATTATATCGTTTTTTTAAAACTTTTTTCAAAATTCAGGTGGAATGCGATTGTATTTGTCTGATAAAAAACTAGGGCTAAATGATACAGATGAATTCAGCGCATCAATTGACTAATAATAATTTTTGGTTCACAGTATGACAGCCCTTGCACCCTTAGTTGGTGGGGATGAAAATGTCTTCAAAGATGAGCAACAAGTAACAGCTTTGATAGCTCAACTACAGAAAATCCGAGAAACGATGTGTAATTCCACCAAAGCTGATATACAATCTGGATGTCCACTTCCGAGTCCACCTCAACAACAACAGCAGCAGCAACATCAACAACACCATCATAAGGTAAGAACATCCTTCATTGTTTTTTAAACAGCTTCAAAAACATCATATTTCTTACTATTATAGCCCTATATGCACCCGAAAATCAAATTTAAAGGCTGCAAATTCGGTACAATAAAGGTATAAACGTCTGATAAGAATTTTCTGTTATAAATTGGCCAATTCAATGATATTTTTTCAGCAAATAAAAAAATGTTTCCTTGGTATGAAAAAGCGCTTTAGTGAAATTTTGATTGATATACAAGGATTGTCCTCAGATTTTTAGAGAGTGGGGGGCCTGCTTTATCACATTTTCATATTATTCAATGCAATAAACATAGTGAGATTGGGTTAGAGAAACCTTTTCCATTTGCCTTTCACGTTAGATCATTCAAAAAAACTATACTTCGTTCTTCTTCCTTTTCCTCCCGTATTTTTTTCCAACTTTCCTGTTCGCTTTTTACATATCTCGGCAGTATTTGTGGTTATTCCGTTCGAATATTGGTTTGGTTTGGTTTGGTGATATGATAAGATGTCGTGATGAATCCAGTGTGTGTGTACACAAGACATACACAGTGTGGATTGGATTATATATTTTTTTATGAAGACATGAGAATATTATGTAGAAATATGGAATAAGATGTGAAGAAGCCTCTCCACACTTTTTAATATCCTTTTCAAAAAGACACTTTTTCTCTTTCTGTATATGAGGAAGGAGGACGGAAGCTATTTTTAAAAAAGAACAGAAAAATACAGAGGCAGATCCGTATAGATTTACTATCTTATGACCCGAACTTTTGAAGGATTGTGGGATTGTGATGCGTATTATTCCTCCCATACACCATAAAGCATAATAATCTATATAACTTATATTCTCTTTTTTACCAACGATGAAGAAGGTAGAGAAGATAATAATAATATATCAAATTTAACCAAGGCGAAAACTATAGAACATGAAAAGTTCATTCTTCAAATGTTCAGTATTACTTAAAATCCGGAAAAAACGGAGAGTAAATACTAAACTACAGTAGACGGGTAACATAAAATGGGAAACAGAGAAGAGTATAATAAGAAAGAATATTATTTGATAATCTGCCTGCAAGCCTTACAGATCTATGGATAATAATATGCCTCTAGATGTGATTTTAGAGATGAAAAGCATTGATAGTAGATAGATAGAAGAACATAAACGTACAGAAAGATACCTACTTATTACTTAATTTTAGCTTTTGGCGTCTTTTTGGCCGCAAAATGAGTAAAAAAATTTTTTATGTCGGCTCCCTAGGCTGCAAAAATTATTAAGAATATATCATGCCTCTCTTGTGCACTAGAGACAGTTAAAGATTTAAAGAAAAAAAATCTAACATCTCCTTTTTCCTTCCTTGCTCAAATCTATGAGATTTTCTAATAATCATAATCATATCTTCTTACTCTGGATAGAATAATCAAATGGATTCTTGTAAAAGTATCTTTTTTCTGGGGGATATTCATAAAAAGGTAGTAATATATACGGTTAATGTGTGTATTCTTCGGAGATGTACATCATTTTTCTCAAGCATTTTACTCGTACTTTACCTATTTTTATTACGAAACAGCTGTGATTTTTTTGTACATTTTCATAATATTTTTTATCAGTGCCGTAGCAATACAAAAGTGTTAATTAGACTTTTTCTTTACTTTATAAATCAATTAAAATCGCCCACAGTATAAAATGTTCTCTTCAATTGTATTTAGCTTGTTATAAATAATTCTTAACATTTTGTTTGGAGTTACGACCCTAATTTTTTGGCTGGCTGTTGTGTAAATTACACCTGATTTCCACTCTGATTTACTTGTCTTTTTCCCAACTTTTGTACTTGTCAACTTAAGGTTTCCTCTAACATATTGCCTTTTTACTCGGATTGCATACTCTATACAAAGCCAGTCAGTACAGTATACGTATTAGGCAGTATAAAACGGTATGAAAATATAAGATCTAAAATCTTGTCAGATTATTCATTCTCATATTTTTATTACCTATATCCCAGGGAGGATAATATAATATGAGAGTTTGTAGCGAGAAGCACTTGTTTTACTCTTCACCCTTCCCTCTTGTCTGTCTTGTCACAAGATCAACACTTTTATACATGACACTCATAGTAAGACACAAATCATATTATTAGACAATTTCATCATAAAAATCCCTAGAGATGCATTAGGGTTAAAACCTCACATAGACCAGGAGGAAAATTTTTCTCTGGGTTTCATTATGCTTTACTTGGAATAATGCAAATGATACGTTTTACAGAAATGTTAGTATAAGAAAGAAAGATTATTTAATTCTTTCATAGTATAATCGTTGACTTTCACGGATTTTGGAAAAGGTATATATGGAATAACTTAATACTGGTCTGGTATAAAAATCAAGTTGTCATTGCCTCAAACACTTCTTGTTGAATTTTGAATTGAAAACTCAACTGGATCAGTGTAGTTCTTCTACCTAAAGGAAAAGAAGCAAAACGAAGGAAGACACTTATCACCGTCATATAATAATATCACATGATAAAATCATAATTATTCTCATAATGTGAATAAGAATCTGTTTCAAAGTTTCAACTCAATCATATCATAAGTATCTGTATGCCATAAGTATATCATTTCATACCTTACATTATGAAGATTATCTAAAGAATAAATCTGCCGACGATGGAACATGGAACATGGAACTATGCCTGAGATTATTATGCATAAAGTGGCTGAACCGTGGCCGGCTTTCCACATTGTCACACTTTTGAGCCAGAAAGTTACAACTGAAGTTTTAACTTTCAATCCAATCCACCAAAGCAACCCGTTCATTTCTTCACATTTTTTACATTTGAATAATCCGATCACATCACAAAAGTTTCTGCGTGGGATTTCCCATGGTTTTTTTATTTTATTTTTCTGCTACTTCTATTTCTACTGTCAGGGATGATAATAATAACTGTTGTAGGTAGTATTAGACATAGTAAACAGACTTATAATGTACGTATTATAATATGTAAGAAGAGAATAGGAAAGGGTGTTATACTATGTTGGTGTTTAACGCCTCAACGATTTCCTAATTTTATCCATACGGACTTTTTTCTTGTTATTGTTGGATGCTATCTTCCTAGGATTATTTGGGTATTAGGTGGCATTTTTAGGATTTAGTATTTTTCTGTGCTTTTCTCCACTTTTGTAAATGGGACATTGGCAGGATGATTATGATAATAATGGTTGGTAGAGGAATAACATAAGAATCGGTTCGGTTAGCTTTTTTAAAGTTTCGTGGAATTGTAGAAATGTTGAATAGCATAAAGACTATTATATTGGCTAGAGAGAAGTGAGTGGTAATAATTATTCATAATTATTACACAGTTTGTGTCGGGTTTGTGACTTCCCTTATTATTTTTTAAATGGCTTACAGAAGATCGTTTTCTCGCCTTTTAATGTCTAACAGTTTTCTCAATCTCCGCCTGTTTCTGATTAACATGTCGCTCGCTCTTTGACTATAAGATGTATGAATGACTGATATTATTCCTATAAATATTATAGCCCATCTCTACATATCATAAACGTATTTAATTCGGCTATCCAGATTCATATTATATATTTTATTAAAGCGTATTACTCAGTTTTGCTGCATAATAATCGTGCATTGACCGAATATTACTGTTTCGGAATATATTTACAATACAACTAAAAAAAATCCATACAGCTTGAAGTAGTAGAAATTGTAGAAAGCCTTTCTCTGTTATACCATGCTTGGTTGAGTGTGCAACTTCTAAGGAATGACGTTGACTTTATAGAATGGAGTTTCTTTTAATTCATTGAAAAGAATTGGAATTGCATTGAATTGTGATTTTCTATTTTGAATCAGAAACAAAAGGTTTTTTTATCGAGAAGAATTTTGATTCAAACTGTGACTGTCTGTGTCTGCATTCGTCTTATTATTTTGTTGACCTTGACACTTAGGAATGTAAGAATTCAACCAGTGTATAATCCAGGATTTTTTCATGTGAAGAAGTTTAATAGAATGAATTCATTTTTTCCTTATCTCATATCCTTTAATATTGATTAAAGGACTGTGGAAGGTAATGAAAGTATAAAAATAAGGTATAAAGATTCCAATGAAAAATGTATTGTTCTTTTACGCCTGGAAATATTTACAAATATTTCCACAATGTATGTTAAAGGCAACAATTATTATGCTCACAGATAAATACACTGCAAGGGCCTAGGTTAGGTACGTTTAAAAAAGTTATGTTTATTATCCTTACTCCAATTTACAAGAATGATCACTAAAAATCTTCGTTAAGATGCTCGGTTATGTCCTTTATACACCATAAAAGAAAAGATTTAAATGTGTCTTATGTGTTGTAGCGTGTATCTATTACTTAAGAAATTCTCATAAGGGAGACGTTAGAAACTTTTTAAAAGGCCAGATTTGAAAAACACTAGTGGTTGAGTTTAGTGGTGTGGTGACTAAATTGGTGGTGTAAAAAGAAGTGGGGGAAATGAATGTATAAACAAGGTTTTTATTTCGTGGTCGATATTTAAAAGTGACAAAATTTATGACAAGTACGGATTGGAGTAAATTGTAAGCCCATACGAGTGGTATTTTTTGTTCTCTCCTGACAGTTAACATTAGCTTACAGATCTTTTCTAAAATGTCCCTTATCATCATGAAATGAAATCCCGTGTGGCTGTCTTTTTACATGGATTTTTTTCATATTAAAGTCATTCTTTAGCCATTTCGTAAAATTTAATTGCACTTGAGAGACTAACAAAGTGAACTT
>JAQFZZ010000819.1:0-14209 GCA_034696405.1 Isotoma caerulea
TTGCGAAAATGCCCTTGCCTCAAGGGCATGCCTGGGCAGAAAATGTCAAAAGTAATAGATTTAACCCACTATAATAAAGTTTAAAATTTTAAAATGGGCATGAGGGCATGGTACATCCCTAGGCATACAGAAGGTATAAGTTCATGACTGAAGTTGTAACTGACATTGCTAATAAAATTAGGTATTGTGAATTTTATTTAAGTTGAATTACATTAATAATGTACAGAGTCTATTAATAATAGTTAGAGAGCGGGCGACTAAAATTGAAGTTGTTCTAGGTTAATATCACGGACACGTTTGTATTTGTGCCTTCTTCCCTGGCTTCAATTCTGAACATTAATTATTATTACAATTCTTGTATTATTATTGCTACAATCTATAAAAGTACCAGACCTTCGTACCAGAATACATAAAAAGCTAACACATTTTTTAGGTACGACAGAACATTTACAAAAAAACACAATATAAATCAACTTCTTTGAGATAAGCTTATAAATCTTAACTCATTAATTGACAAGACGACTGTGTAGTCTAGTCATGTAAAAATATCAACAATTCCTATTTACAAAAAATTAATATCGAACAGACATTAAACGAATAATATGCAATACGTAAATTCTACAACATCTGGATTTGTGCACAACGGTTACTAATTTACTCAGATTTCATTACGCTATCGGAATTGGACGAGAGGTTGCAAGTTCACGTAAGTACAAAACAAACTACAAAACGATAAGTCGTGAGAGGTAAATCTCAATCTCACAATCAGTACATCGACAGCACAGCACACAAATTTCTTGCCACAAATCTTTCATTCATGAGGTTTATCTCCAGTGTGTGTTATTATGTGATGTTTTTGCATGTGCAACTTGATGACGGCTGAAGTTGAGCATCTATATCCACAAATATTACAACCAAATGGTTTAAGTCCACGGTGTATTTGCTTGTGTCTCCTGAGATCTCCTGATTGTTTGAACCTTCTGCTGCAAATACTACAGTTGTAAGGTTTTTCTCCAGTATGAGTTCGAATGTGTCTTTTGAGGGTACTTCTTCTTGAAAATTGTTGTTTACAAATATAGCACTTGAAGGGCTTTTCACTGTCATGGTGCTTCATGTGTTTTTTCAGATTGCAATTATTTTTAAAAGACATTCTACATACGTGACAACTTAACTTTTCATTGCCCTTATGTTTGCATTTCATGTGTGTACGCACGTATGATGCAAGCTTAAATTTTTTGTCACAAATTTTGCAAGCAAACGGTTTTTGATCGGTGTGTACTTTTTTGTGCATGTTTAGAAGTGCTGTCGTCTTAAAGCTTTTACCACAAATGTTGCATGTATATGGCTTCTCTTCCTTGTGCTTGTTAATGTGGATCTGGAGGTATTCTTTTCTCTTAAAACGGCTTCCGCAAATGTCACAACTGAATGGTTTTTCATTGGTATGAGTCGATAAATGACGATTAAGATCTTTTTTTCTTTTGAAAGCACTTTGACAATTTTGATACGTACAAATGAAAGGGCTTTCTTCCGTGTGTGTTTTTTTGTGGCTCCAGAGGCCTCCGTATTGTGAAAATCTTTCACCGCAAACGTCACAAGAGTAAGGCTTTAATCCCGTGTGTAGTTTCTTGTGGTTTAAGAAGCCGGTGTTTTGTGAAAAGCTTATACCGCAAACGTCACAAGTAAACGGTTTTTCTCCAGAATGTATTTTTATGTGTTTTTCACAATCGTATTTTGACACAAAAGACGCATCACAAACGTTACACTTGAATTGCTTGTCATCGAAATGGCGCTTTAAATGAAGATCCAAATTACTCTAGTCAAATAAAAATTATCAGTTAATATTACATTCCAACATGTATATATATAATAATTGAACAACCTTATAAGCAAAACTTATTCCACAAACCACAAAAGACGCATCAGAAAAGTTACACTTGAATTGCTTTTCACCGAAGTGGAGCCGTAAATGACGATCCAAATTACTCTAGTCAAATAAAAATTATCAGTTATTATTACATTCCAACATGTATATATATAATAATGAACAACCTTTTCAGCAAAACTTTTTCCACAAATAATGCAGTTAAATGGCTTTTCTCCCGTGTGCGTTCTTATATGACCCTCTATGTAATTGATTGAGAACATCCGACCGCATTGGTCACACTTGGATGGAACTCTGTAAAAATCGATTACGTATAATTAAACAAGTACTAGCAAATAAATTTGGAATTGTTTGTTTACCTAAGAGGTCGAACGTATGGGTCAGCGGTTGAGTCGTTTGTTTCTTCAATAGCTGGTGCTTCTGGAATAATGTAGCTGAGGGACCAAAAACTTCCAGTTATAGAGGCCGCTTCATCAATGGAAACATTTCCCAAAGCCAAACCCAAGGTCAATTCTTTTTTGTCTTCCATGAGATCTCCAACAGTTTGGGCTAAACATTTCTTGCTTAAGTTTGCAGGTGGTTTAGTTAAATATTTGCGTTCTCTTGTTTTTAGGTCATATACAATTGGATGTTGAAATCCATTTTGAGCAACTTGATATTTTTCGATATAATTTTTTGGGATATCAAACTGCTTCTCCAGAAGAACCGGGAGGGTGTTTATTATTTCCTCAATGTCGTACGTTGTTGTCTCTTTCATGATTTTTCTTGCTTTGACTGCCCCAATACCGGGAATATTGTCTATATAGTCGCAACCCATCAGAAGGCACATCATACGGAAACGATAGAAATCAAATAAATGGGGTTCTTGGTCGAAACATAAACTCAAACGCTCATTGTCAAAGTAATCTCCAAATCCTTGGTAATTCAATTTTAGTAAGACTCGAGCACAACCAAGAACAATTAGATCACTGTCCTCTGTAATTACAAGGTTAACATATCCATTATTTGATAAGTACGCCAGTTGACTGTCAGCCTCATACGGAGAAACAATACACGGAATTTGCATTTTGGTAAGTTTTGTTTGAAGTAGTTTTAGGATTTGTGACATTTTATTTGAATCTGTGCTTGGGATGTTCATTTTTGATCTTTTTTCTCTTCTTTTTTTGACAGTTTCCATTTTGATGGGAGGTGTAGGACCATCAAACACAGCCACGGGATAAATATTGTATGTTTGAAGCATCTTCATTCTTGCTTCAACAAATGGAATGATCATTTTAAGTCCTATTCTTTTATCTCCACACATTGCACGATACAGCCATGCTGAAATATCGATTCCTGCAACACTTCCTTTAAAACTGGAAAGGTGGCGGTTTTGAATAGACTCCTTAAGGGTCGGAATGAGGCCTTTGACTCCCATTGCTAAAAACCTGTAAACAAATAGAAATTCATTAGAACAAGTTTTTTCAAAAAATTGTTTTTTTACTAGATTTGACAAAGGGTAATTATGGTTTGGAATTTTTCCAACATTACGTAGGTTTTGAAATGTATGCTATTCGATATACAATTCGATTTTGAACACAATGAAATTAAATTTAAACCTTACAATTATCGTCCTCAATGCTAAAAACGTTACGGGAAAGAAAATGACAAAAAATTGTTGTTTACTAAAGCTGACTGGGTTAGTTATGGTTTGGAATTTTTCCAAAATTAGGTAGGTATTTAAATGTATCCTATTCGATAGAAAATTCAATTTCAAACAAAATAAAATTAAATTTAAACCTTACAATTGTCGTCTTCATGGCAAGAACTACTTCTTATTAAAAAATGACAAAAAAATGTTAAAAATGGTTTTGAATTTTTCTAACATTATGTAGGTTTTGAAATGTATCCTATTCGAAGTAGAATTCGATTTAAAACAAAATGAAATTAAATTTAAACATTACAACTGACATCTTAATGGCAATAAAAAATATTGAACTCTAAAAAAATTTAAAGTTTTTCGGGAATTTTTGGAAATCATTTTTTTCCGCTTTGTTTCAAATTTTAAGACTAGATTCAAAAGATAAAAGTTGTCCTATGAGCTTGGAAAATTCATTTAAAAAATATTTGACGCAAATATTTTTTAAAGCTTTTAAGGATTTTTAAATTATTTCCAGTTTTTTGAAAAATTAAAAAACGGGCCAAAAAACAAAATTCTTCTTATGAGCGTGGCAAAGGCAATGAAACATATTGCATGCAGGAAAAATAGAAAACATTTTTCCTGGATTTTTGGAAATTATTTTTTTCCCACTTTGTTTAAAATTTTATGCCAAATTGCAAATGTTTTTTACTATATTTTACAAAGGGTATTTATGGTTTGGAATTTTCCAACATTAGGTAGGTATTTAAATGTATCCTATTCGATATACAATTCGATTTCAAACAAAATAAAATTAAATTTAAACCTTACAATTATCATTTTCATTGCTAGAACTACATTTTTCCAAAAAATGACAAAAAAATTATTTTTTTACTAGATTTGACTGGGGAAATTATGGTTTTGAATTTTTCCAACATTAGGTAGGTATTTAAATGTATCCTATTTGATAGAGAATTCGATTTCAATCAAAATAAAATTCAATTTAAACCTTACAATTATCGTCTTCATAATTTAAACTGCATTTTCCCAAAAAATGACAAAAAATAATTTTTTTGACTAGATTTGACTGGGGAAGTTATGGTTTTGGATTTTTCCTACATTAGGTAGGTTTTCGAATGCATCCTGTTCGATATAGAATTCAATTTCAAACAAAATAAAATTCAATTCAAACCTTACAATTGACATATTTATTGCTACAACAATTTTTCAGATTTCAAAATTTCATGAAAATGCAACATTTCATGAAAAATTATAATAATTTTTTCGTAAAATGCGAGAAGGAAAGAATTTGGGATGTATATTGAGGAAGTTGCGATTAAAATTACTCGTAAAAATTTTTCACACACTATAAATCAAAATTAACTTTTGCAGATGTATTGAATACTGTTTATGATGGACAAAATTTATTGGACATTTACATTTTAAAATTATTGTATGCGTCCGAGCGACAGACATACCTTAGAGAAACATGTACTACATCTAGTGGATGCTTGTGGATGATTTTTTATATTGACAAGACGTCTACTGCTTTTCTCATACACGAAGCGTTATCACTGCGTCAGATAAAATCTGGATAGTCGTGTGACAGTCACCCCAAAATTTGATTCAATTTGTTTTATAAATGTATCAATTACAGCTATTACAGTTAAGGTATAAAATTTGGGGGGGGTGGACCAATGAATATCAATTTTACACCGTTACTGTAAAAAAGCAATAATTCAAAAAACAAAATACTTTTTAATTTTTTTTGTTCGTGTGATTTGTGATGAATATCGAATTTAAAAACCACTTACCTTGTTCTTTAATCTTTACTGGAGTAGAAAGTTCACACATATAAGTCTTGAAAATATAATTTGCGATGATTTAAATAGTAGTTTAAGAAGTAGTACACACAATAAATTTGCAAATAAATAATTATAAAATTGCAGGAAAAATTTATGTTGAACTTGTCGCTTCAGATGTCCACAAGGGAATGAGACTTGCTTGCATATGCAATTACGATTAACGATGAAACAACGTAGCACGTAGTTTGCTATATACTGAGCTGAAGTCTTGTCTGTTGAGTGTCGGAAATTATAATGCTACATTGTATAATGCAGTATAAAATGTTAGTTTTTGTACAATTAACAGTCGTTGTCAGTCAGGAATCGTCAATCGTCATTCATAAATCGGGAACCAATCTGTTACACCAACCAGCATTAGTTGATGAAAAATATACAAAGACATGTGAATGCGTTACATAACTATTGAAAACAATAGTTGCAAACTTTGCTCTGATCATTAATTTTTATCACTTAAATAAGAAAACTTTAATCACTTAGATGTTTAAAACTTGAGAAGGTCAATTGAAAATTTTAATATTATTTTATAACTGCAGTGACAGGAGTAATTTCAAAAAATAGACAATGGAGGATATTCAGTTTGTTAAAATTTCCAAGAAAGTTTATACGTCACGCTGTTTTTTATTCAATTATGATGAAAAAGCAATTATTGTTGTCAACGAAACTACTGACGACATACAGTTCGGAATTGACAAGCATGGGTTGACTCCGTTGTCTGATCGGTTGCCAGTTATCAGTAACCTTGATATTGAATTTGATCATTCAGAAACTGAAGGTAAAATGTCCATGTTGATAATTTATGTACTTTGATCTGAATGATGCATTCATTGTATGAATTAATGTTTTTGTTTTTCATGAAAGCAAACCCGTGTATGGAAGAGTTGCAGTCATCTCCAAAAGACAGTCAAAATATTGTAAGCATTTAAAAGGGATATATTTAATCATTATATTGTTTTAATCAGTTTTTCTAAAAAATTAATAAAATGTCTTGCTACAGATTTTTTCAAGAATTTTTGAAAAAATTCTGCAAAAATAAAGATTATATTCAGCAAACTGCAATTTGTTGCATTCATGCCATGCAAAAATTTCAAAAGTTCATAATAATAACACTCTTTTATTAAGTGTTGAGGTTTTTTTGGAAGTGTTTTAATTTATTAATATCCCAACCACATATTTTGGTTTACGTTTACCCTCGGGTTCTATTCCGAGGTAGATTTTATTAAAAAATGCAGTGACCAAAGTATGAATAATTCTACACCGGGATGTACATTACATAATTTGTTAATAATAATTATTTTATTGAAGAAGGATGATGCGAATATGGACGACACGAATGTCACGGGCACTGAACACTCTGATATGAACAACTTGAATAATACAGACGTTCGAGGAAATGTTTTAGGACAGGACATATCGTAAGTTGAACTTTTACTACTTTTATTTATAATTTGGAGTATGAAATGCAAATTGTTCTTTTAGATCGACTAAGCCGTATAAATGTGATTACTGCCACTGTTCCTTTCTGTGTAACGCAGGCCTTCAAGGTCATTCATTCCGTACACATGGCATGTAAGCACTTGTACCAATTTTATATCAAAAGTGACTAACACAACTGTAATTATATTTTTTAATTTAATTTTTTAATTAAATTTAATTATAAGGTATTCTCAAGTATACAAATGTTCCGACTGTGAACGTGCTTTTCCATACGATCGTGAGTTACGGAATCATTATGAAACTGACCATTCTTCGTAAGTTATATTAAACGATTTATACTGTTTAACAGTTAAATACTTATATGTTACATTATCAATCTAGAGTTTAAATTAACTTTGTCGTTTTATTAAATTTCAATTTGGTTATTCGTATGAATGTTACTTTATCGATTATGTTTTTACATTAGCTATTGGACTTTATTATTCTGATTTTAGATCGACTGCAAAGTTCAAATGTGACTATTGCGAAACCTTATTTCCTACAAATCTGACCCTTCAACGTCACTCCAAGGCTCAACACAACATGTAAGTATTTGATTAAAAAAATTGAAAAAAATGTAAATATTAATTTTGTAATATTAGGCTTTCAAACCTCTTCCAATGCCCGGATTGTAATCTCCGTTTCCCATATCCAGCAGATTTAAACATGCATAAATCTGCGAGTCATCCTATGTCGTCGACTTAAATCTAGTAAGGTTGCATTATATTTTTAAGATCAGGACAAATAATTTTGTAAGAAATAATTTTAAGAAGCATTATAAACGTAATTCCAACTGCATGATAAATTAGGGTCTTTGTTTAGTATGGTACTATTACCTCAATTTCTAAGTTAAATTTCAAGGAGTGCGACTGGCAACAAATATTTTTTGATTAATGCATTTTATTCTCCAGACGCTTAAGCCCTCTTTAAGAATAAAATAGGACTTTGCTCTTGTAGATTTTCCAGACAAAATTAAGATAAAGTTAGATAGGTTTGGTACTTTGTTCAATAGAACAAATAGACTTGAGATAGAGAATAAGACGAGTTCATGCAAACCTAAATAGGGACAGCTACGCAAATTTAATTAGGTACATTTATGTAGGCAAAAGAATGTATTGTCCAGTATCTTAGTACTTACAAATATTGTTCACTCGTGCCTAATTCGGATTATATTAAATCATGTACCTAAATATTATCTATCTTGTGACTGTTCTATTGTGTTTAGTCATATGATAATTAAATTAAGTTTGAGCAGGGTTTCAAAAAATTAAGAATCCAAGTTAGATTTACCTCACAGTGAGCTATCAGAGTTTTGAGTTTAATGTCCACGAGACGACATCCTATTTAATATAATGATTGTTTTTATAAATAAAGTGTTATAACCTGTCCGATTATTTAACTACTAAAAAACAGTTATTGAAAATATGTAAAATATTTGATCCAATTTCATTCTGTTCTAAACAACTTTAGAAAAAAACATAAAAATATAAACAAAATAAACTGTATTGGACGTATAAAGTTTTATCATGTTTAATGTTGTTAATACATCTTTATTTAACATGCTTTTCAAAAGTAATTCATTATTTCATAAGTATTGTACATTATAAAACATATGTCATAGTAATAAATACGTTAAAATAATTCCAATATTCTCTGTACTATAATACGCCAAACTGGCTAGTCAATTTCTTGTTGCTGATCGGAATAGTTCTGCTCGGTATCACTCGTCACTATAGGTTTCGTCATCCGGTTCTTCATGGGTAGCAATGTGGTATTGCAGCATATGAAACGACACCTCGTCAAAGGGTAAAAGCTCGGTACATATATGGCAACGAATTCCAATTTCCTTTGCTGTCGGTTCGCAATGATCATTTGTATAGTGCTCGTAAAGAGTCTTTGTGTTTCGCCAAAATGTGAAGCAAACATAGCATCGAAGTCGTTTATGATTTTCCGTGATGCAATTAGAGGCTAAAACAAAAAAATTTAAAATTTCAGTCCACATTGATGTAAACCTATAAAATTTTTATGTGCGACAATGTACTTACCCTCTCGACAGGATTTAAATTCCTCTCCACACATTTGGCATTCTTTGGAAGTTGAATAATACCATTCGTTATCTAGGTAGTTGATAGGAGTTACACGGGGTGGATTTTCATCCTCGCCATCAGACAACTCCTCATCATATTCGGTGTCCTGGGTCACCTCGTCAACCTCCATGAAAAGTTTATAAAACATGATTTATATTTGATATGAAGCATTAAATAAAGTGATTATTGTACCTCAGAATTTTCATCTGTGTCATGATCATAAAGTTCATCCGTATTTTTGGTTGCTTTGTCGTGTAAAGATTTCTTTTTTTTGAGTTGTGTAGTTTTCGAGGTATCTTCGCTGTTATTGGTAAATTGAGATTTGGATGCTTTGATACTGCTTTTCTTTATTGAATGCTTCTTTTTCACAACTCTTCCTGCCGTTTTTTTTGTTACCATTCTAGTGCTACTAGTTTGAGTTGTACTTTTGGTATACTTTTTTGTCCTTGCATTATATTTAGCTGAGTCATTCGTTGCCTCTTTTACAGCTAAGGATTCCATTGATCTCTTTCTCGAAGGCATTTGTTTGAAATATTCGGTTTCATTGTAGTTGCTATCGCTTTCTTCGTCATCAGTTGTGTTAAAGTCAAATTGGTAATCCTTGTCATTTCTTTCGTCATCACTTAAAGTGTCTCCAAACTCAAGTTCCTATTGATGAAGCATTTAATATTACCGGTCAGACTGCCATTTTTACAGTCAATAATTAAATCATGCTATGCAAGATAATTGAACATTGGTTGCTATAGCAACCAATGTTACATTATCTTGCATAGCATGTATGCTTGTTTTCTAACCTCAGATTCATCATCAGCTCCCTTTTCCTTACGTTGACATGGTTGATTCAGTTGGGATTTGGTGGCCTTTCTATTCTTTTTTTTTGATACTTTTGCTACGCTACTTCCACGAGTGTTGTCCTCAGGGTTGTATTCCAATTTTGCCATGGTTTTGACAGCGGGTGCTCGATGAAATCTTTTTTTGTTGACTGTATCTTTAGCCTTCTGCTCATTGTAGCTTTCATTAACAGATTCATCCTCGTCAATTTGATCGTCTTTAGTATGCCTGAGTTTCCGTTTGGTCTTGGTTGTCTTTTGTTTATTTTTTCTGGAAACTTTTACCACGTTACTGTCAATTTCGTAAGATTGGCCAAGTGTGTCACGCAAGGCAATTGTTTTTTTTCTTTGATATTCATCTGTTCCATTATCCTCCTCGTCTTCAGATTCGTATTTAAATTTGGACATGGCTTTGACAGCGGCTGCTCTACGACCTGTAGTTCTTGGTTCTGCAATTTTGACCTCGTGTTTTTTGAAGCTTTTTTTGTTAGCATTGCCTGATTCGTCATATTCCACATGGTTATCTTCGTCACTTGTGTCATCTCCAGTGTGCATGTTCCTTTTACCAGTTCGTTTTTTACGCTTGTGTGTTTTTGTTGTTCCTGTTCATCAAAACCACATTATTACACGTTCAAATTAAGTAGGAAGTATGTCTTAAAACTTTTGAATTTTTATCGTACATTACAAAACATTCTATGAATAGAAATATATAAACATGATGATTCAACTTACGTTTGCTTTCTATTTTCGAGTTTAATTATAAAATTTTAACCGTACGACAATAAATTTGATTAGTTTTAGTCACAAAGGTTTGCTAGTGAACTATTAAAGTGAACTAGAACTATTATTAAAGAATTAAAGCTTACCTGTTTGATGCTCTGTTTTAACTGCCGTTGGAACTGAAATTGGAACAGGTAATGGTGCTGGTCTTTTCAGGCCAGGATTGACTGTTGGTTGCAAAAATTGTATAGTTTCAAATATGCTTTTGAATTTGGTTCGATTGGGACCAGGTTTGGCCTCTTCTATCTTTGTAGTCATTGATACTGTGGATGAACTTGGAGCAATTTGTTTAGGTTCTTGTGCGGTTGACGACACTGTCGTTGTTTGCTCTGTCTTTTTTATACCATCAGTTGAAATGGCCCAAGCAACTGGCGTTCCAATTCTGGAATTTATTTCAGTCCCACTCTGCAGTAACGTCAGCTCAGTAATTACTATTAGTCGCGGTCTGCAAAACGCATTACAATAAAACTAATAATAAACAACCTTCCTTTAAATACATTTTAATAATATTGGCCTTACTGTACACTCGAAGCATTTGATACATATCGATCCGCTCTGATGATACAAAATGGGCTCACGATATTTTCATTGATCAGTTTGTTCAGCGGGGTAGCCAACATGGCAAATGTATGCGAATGGCATCCATCAGAAATTTGAAGACGATACCGCACCTCCCCATTAGTTGCATTAATTATATATTTGTGGGCCTGAATCAAATTTTAAATAAAAAATTCAACACAAAAACAAAAATTACCAGACTACAGATTCATTAAAATCCCATACCAATATTTGAAAAATCGGTTTTTTCACTTGCTTGCCATCCATCAGGTCCTATAAATTAAAAATATATCTTTTTAAGGGCCATTCTTCTGGCCTGGTTAGCAACCCCATAGTTACTTTGTTCAAAAAATTCCTGTGGGGTCAGTTGGGGTTGCAGAACTATTCTGACCATCAAAATGCTCAAAAAATAATTACCTTTCAAATGACATATAACTCGCTTCGGTACCTTGTATGGAAATTTAGTTGTTTCAATTTTAACGGAAAATAAAAATTACTTCCGAAATTTTGAAACAACTCAAGTTCCCGATAGCCTGCAGTCATGTAAGCACATTTGTTTTGAAGCTAATTAAATTTTGAGCATTTTGTTGGTCAGAGTATTTCCTGCAACCCCAACTGACCCCACAGGAATTTTTTGAACAAAGTAACTATGGGGTTGCTAACCAGGCCAGAAGAATGGCCCTTGAAATAAAAAAAACAATAAAATAGAATTATTCAAATGTATTAGAATACTTACCTTTATTGCACCCTCGGTCAGCTTTATTTCTGCCATTTTCGTTAATAATTTTTGTATTCTTAGTTTGCTTTTACAATTTCATGATTACTTTACAGTTCAAGAGTCAAAGCAAGAGTGAAATTGCGAAATGCATGTTATACACAACTAAATCTTTTCAACAGGGGCTGTAAAACGTTAATCAAAGATGTGTGCGTGTTCTATGCACTGCATTTGTTTGCCATGCTTTGCATGTTTGACTTTCTCTTGATTTATTAGTTCGAACTTTTCAGGTCGTCAATGTCCTTGAATTTTGCCCAAATAAAGAATAAGGAGAGATGTATTGCTTATCTGGTCAGTGTAATTTTATTTAGCTACGCGTTTCGGGTTAAACCCTTCATCAGGCTGAAAGCAATACAAAGATATAGAATATTCAGTAGGTGTATAATACAATACGTATGCTGTGATTGATTTCTGAATGTTTTAAATATCATGTATATGGTTTCCTTATTGCAAATTTAAGATTTTGAACAAGTCTTCGATGATTTGTGCTTAAAATGAAGCAATTAATATTCAGATCAGCAATAAAGATGTCAATTGTAACAGCAATAAGTATGTCAATTGTAAGAGTTGAATTTAATTTCATTGTTTTTAAAATCTAATTCTATATCTAATAGGACACCTGCCAAATCCAACCCAATGCTCGAAAAATCTAAAACAATAATTTCCTCTAACAAATGTAGTCAAAAAACAATTTTTTGTCATTTTTTGTCCCGTAACAGTTTTGGCAAAGAGGACATGAATTGTTAGGATTCAATTTAACTTTAGTGTGTTTTAAATCTAATTCTCTATCGAATATGATACATTCCAAATCCAACTCAATGCTGGAAAAATCCAAAACCATAAATACCCTTGGTCAACATGTTTAAAAATATTTTTTTGTCATTTTGTAATAAGAAGTAGTTCTTGCCATGAAGACGACAATTGTGAGGTTTGAATTTATTTTCACTTTGTTTTAAATCAAATTCTCTATCGAATAGGATACATTTAAAAACCTACCTAATGCTGGAAAAATTCAAAACCATAATTTCCCTAGTCAAATCTAGGAAAAAAATTATTTTTTGTCATTTTCTTTCCCGTAACACTTTAGCATTGAGGACGATAATTGTAAGGTTTAAATTTAATCTCATTTTGTTCAAAATTTAATTCTCTATCGAATACGATACATTTAAATACCTACCTAATGTTGGAAAAATTCAAAACCATAATTTCCCCAGTCAAATCTACTCAAAAAACAATTTTTTGTCATTTTATTTCCCGTAACATTTTTAGCATTGAGGACGATATTTGTAAGAATTGAATTTAACTTCATTTTGTTCAAATTTAATTCTCTATCGAATACGATACATTAAAAAACCTACCTAATGCTGGAAAAATTCAAAACCATAATTTCCCTAGTCAAATCTAGGAAAAAAATTATTTTTTGTCATTTTCTTTCCCGTAACACTTTAGCATTGAGGACGATAATTGTAAGGTTTAAATTTAATCTCATTTTGTTCAAAATTTAATTCTCTATCGAATACGATACATTTAAATACCTACCTAATGTTGGAAAAATTCAAAACCATAATTTCCCCAGTCAAATCTAGTAAAAAAATAATTTTTTTGTCATTTTTTGGAAAAATGTAGTTCTAGCAATGAAAATAATAATTGTAAGGTTTGAATCTAATTTTATTGTGTTTAAAATCGAATTCTACACCGAATGGGATACATTTTAAAACCTTCATTTTTAAATATAACAATTTAATTTTAAATTAAAAAATATGTCCATTTTAAAAAAATGCCAAAAATTACCTCATTATTCATGGTGGGCCAGTGAAAGTTGACTTTATCGAACAAGCTCGTGTTTTGTAGTTATTTTAGATTATCTTATTGAATAGAGTAGGCGATTTTAAACTAACTCCAACTATTTTTTTATATAACAATTTAATTTTAAATTAAAAAATATGTCCATTCTTAGAAAATGCCAAAAATTATATCATTATTCAGAATCGGCCAGTAAACGTTGACTTAATCGAACAAGCTCGTGTTATGTAGTTCTTTTAGATTGTTTTATTGAATAGAGTAGGCGATTCTAGACTAACTCCAACTATTTTTAAATACAACAATTTAATTTTAAATTAAAAAATATGTCCATTCTTAGAAAATCCCAAAAATTACATCATTATTTAGAATTGGCCAGTAAAAGTTGACTTTATCGAATAAGCTCGTGTTATGTAGTTATTTTAGATTGTCTAATTGAATAGAGTAGGCGATTATAGACTAACTCCAACTATTTTTAAATATAACAATTTAATTTTAAATTAAAAAATATGTCCATTCTTAAAAAATGCCAAAAATTACA
>JAQFZZ010000820.1:0-14201 GCA_034696405.1 Isotoma caerulea
GAATCAATTGGCCATCCTCGTAGTTCAGAATTCGAACTTTCATTTTGTATTTCTATAGAATATTTAGGAAATAACTTAACAATCGAAAGCATGAGTTATGTAAATTTTATGCGTGTTTATTGTTTTGATATTTGGCACATTGGTGAATTGAAAGATTGAAAAAATGTAAGAACTTCAGACTTTGGACTTAGCAAATAAATGAACAACTGCAATTACTATCAACTATCAACTTTATTCTCTGAAGATGGGAGCTCAGAGTCGTTCAGCTCGTTCATAGATGCAAAAATAGTGGAATAAGGTGATCCCGAATTTAAACGGCAAAATCTTCGAAATAGGTAAATAAGTGACGGCCGACTGCGACGTTGCGAAATGTGAAATGCATACAGTCAGTGCAGTGAATAAGAAACAAATACAAAATCCTTACTTTTGTACTTACTTCACTTCAACTGCAATTCTGCTGCACTTTCAACTTTCACTGCAGACTGCAATGCAACATCCACTCCAATAATTAATTAGTCAGAGAACACACACAGAATTTGGAATGAAAGAAAAATACTTTCAACTTTAAGAAAACTCTTAAATCAAAAAGTGAAAAGTACTCTTTCCGTAAATTTGCTTAAAAATAAAATCTTAAAATATGATAAACAATATACTACCTAATAAATAGGAGCAAATTTACATTCTCACCTGTCAAGCACCTGTTCCGAAATCTGTAGCTGAAAATATTCAAGATATTCAATATTTGATATTAAAGAATTTGCAATACACACAATACACAACACTGCAGACTGGAGGACTGGACTGCAGATCACAGAGAAAATGGAAAATATCAAGATCAAGAGTTCTGCCTGTCAAATCTTTCTCTAATTTTACTTCGCGGCTTTCGATCGATGACCCTTTTCCCATTCAATCCATTCTATCAAAGTGAGACTCCAACTTACTCTCCACTTTTCTCATCTTTTCACTTTTTTTGATAAAGATTGCATTGAAACTTTAAAATCAACGTCAGTACAGAAAAATAATTTCTTTGACCATTATAAATATGCATTTAAAAAACTCTGTTGGTTTATACCAAAATAAACCAAAAAGAAATTGACAAAAAACTTGACTCTGATGGGACTCGAACCCACAATCTTCGGATCCGAAGTCCGACGCCATATCCATTAGGCCACAGAGCCCAAGTTATGAGGCCATGGAAATAAAAATACTTTTGTTACTACTATTTTCCAGTCCTTTTCCTTTTACTCTGCTCAAGTTTCTTTATAAACTTTCACTTTTTATTTCAAGCATACTTCTACTAGCAAGTTTTTTGGTCCCCTTTCCTATAGTCCAACCAAAAATTTGAAACATTTACACTATTGGCGCGAAAATTCAAATTTAAATATTTATTTTTATCGGAATTACAAATTAAAGGTCTATCATATGAAACTTGGTATATATGTTGCAGGCCGTATTGCTATTGCTAAACCAGTCCATATGCAATACTTCCTAGGCAGTATTGAATATCGTTAAAATTTGATAGGATATTCATATTAGTCAGTGCCTAGGCCGTATTGAATAATGACTCGGACATATTCAATACCCTAGGCATTAGCAATAA
Organism: Isotoma caerulea; assembly: GCA_034696405.1. Taxonomy (NCBI): domain Eukaryota; kingdom Metazoa; phylum Arthropoda; class Collembola; order Entomobryomorpha; family Isotomidae; genus Isotoma; species Isotoma caerulea. The sequence continues at coordinate 1,601 of JAQFZZ010000820.1, forward strand.
TAAATACTCTTGGCTAAATTTTAAAAAAATAACATGTTGGCGCAAAAATTCAATTTGTTTATTTTTTTCTAAAATGGTTTAAATTGCTTCAAACGATTCCAAAACATATCAAACTATTCTAAATGGTTTGCTCGCTTCTTTTTTACACTACTGTTTACAATGGCTTATTTCATAATAAAACGACAGTTATGCAAAAACAGATTTTAAGTTTTCTTTCAACGCTAAAAGTTGTTACAAAAGGAGCTTATATTAAGAATAAACCAATTAGTGTAAAAAAGAAGCGGAGCAAGCAACAAGTAAACGTTTGAAATGATTCTTTATCGTTTAAGTCGAATTTGTATCGTTTGAATCGAATTTGTATCGTTTGAATCGAATTTGTGTCGTTTGAATCGAATTTGTATCGTTTGAATCGAATTTGTTTCATTCGAAATTACTTTAGAAAGAAAATTTAAAAATTTAAATTTTCGCGCTGGAATTTTAAATTTTTTAATTCTAATCGTATTTGTATTTTCCATAGACCATATAAACCAAGTTTCATGATGATAGACCTTTCCGATGAAAATTAATATTGAAATTTGAATTTTCACGCCAATGGTTTAATATTTCAAATGTTCATTATGATTTTTGTTTTATCCGAACCCTAAGCTTTTCTTTCGGCGATACCCCATTTGCCTATGTTAAAAAAATTCAAGGGATGTGCCTTAAGATGCCCCTCCCCACTGGGAGTGGTCCTTTCGGGTCCCTATAGGTCATCTAAAGAAAGCGGTGGTGGAGGAGAGAAACAATTTTAGAAAAAAAATTTTTCTTTATTGGTTCGAAAATTTGACCTTTTTATTGTGACCTTGGGGGCGGTCCTACAGGGCCCATCTCCGAATTCATGAAAGCTTTTGCTTTGGGGTCTAGAACATGTGTGTACCAAATTTCATCCTAATATCTCAAACCGTTCTCGAATAAAGCGGGAGACAGACGGACAGACAGAAGGACGCAGTGAAAACCATAAAGAAGCTCCGCTTCTATTAACAACTAAATTTGCTTAAGTTATAATATTTATATTTAAATTTTAGGTGAAGGAGAATAGTTGTTTCATGGGAAAATGAATGAAATGGATATGCCCTGTCTCACGATAAATATTAGATAATTTATAATCCCAAATCCCAATTGAAAAATCTCATTTCATCAGTCATTACAATGAGAATTTTGGTTTGAGTTGTTGTTGTTTGTGGGCAAATTCACGCAATAATCTAAAATGCATAATAAGTAGAGTAGAACTGAAGGACGAAGCTGTTAATATTTCAAATCCCTATTATTCTCAATCTGCCGTGATCGTATAGTGGTTAGTACCTTGCGTTGTGGCCGCAATAACCCAGGTTCGAATCCTGGTCACGGCATTATTGTTTTGCTCCTGCTGTAATTGTAACTTGTTACTTGTAAAGTTGTAGGTTGCAAGTTGCAACAAACTTCATGCTAATTTTAATCTTACTACCCTAAAACTTCGTAAATAAGCTGCGGGTTATATGTGTTTTTTTAGGTATTTTAGACGAAGGGTTTGAACACAAGGGCGTCTTTTATGAGATTTAGTTTTTTTAATCAAAATTTTTACAAATTTTAAAACGCCATAATTTTTTATAGTAAGAAATTATGTAGGAATATTTAATAACAATCAGTCATCCTCAATCCAATCCATTGAATTCATCGCATAACAGGCCATCCTCATCATCAGTAACGACAATGTTGGGCTCGGGACCATTATCTTGAGGGTTTGAAAGTATTCTTACTTTTAAAAACCTAGCTTTTATATTGGCGTTTTTCAAAAAAATCAAAAACGTGTTTTTGATTTTTTGAAAAAACCTTCTTCAGTCTAGTTTTTCATGACGATTCAATCATTCAATCCACTCTCCCATGACATGGCATCAGTAAATTACAGTAATTAAATTACGAAAAATAAATTGATTTTTTGCACTAATTGCAAGAGTAAAGTATGCTTATTAAAGCTTTCAAATAAGTTTTTAAGCTTAAAAAGTTTTAAAATTAAGCTTTATCTGACGATATTTGGTTAAATATTTTAGTTGTAAGGTTTATTAATTATACTAATGCTCATGCCATCACGGGCATTTAATGCTCTAATAAATTTCGTGATAATTATAATATATCACAAAATCTCTCTTCCGTGAGGCATTACGAATTACTTGCGAATTTCGAAATGAATCTCCAGTCATTTCTTAGACCATAGTTATATAATGTCAAATTTGATAATTTTTTGAATTTATTTTCAGGTTTTTCAAATAGAGAGGCCACAGTACAGAAAGGAAGTGATGCCTGTGATGATGTTGACATAAATGAATTGTACAGTAGTGTCAGTGTGCGATAGAAAGGGGTTTTCATTTAATTTCATGGGAAAATGTCACGAAAAGGGGATCAGTCTCATGTCACCTTGCCCCAGTTCAATAGTTCCTCTTCACCAAGTCAGTTGGATTAGATTTACCAATAGAAGAAATGAACCCCGCGTAGATGGATTATTTGACTTGTTGCTTGTTTTCTATTTCTTCAAAAAGGGTTCCTAATGTGTAGTAATGCCTAATATGTAAACTTCATTCATCGTCTATGCTATTCTTTCTTTTTTAGTATTTTTTACACAAGGTGACGAGGTGCAGAATTAATTCACTCAATTGTTTGCGAGTGAATTTAATAATAACTACGCTAAATGTAAGTATGTGATAGTTATTACATTATGAAAGAAGAGCACTTCAAGTAAAATTGAAGCTTAAAGGGAAGGGAAGTAAGGAATCAAAGATGGAGAGGTACGAAGTATTGAAACAAATCGGTGAAGGTTCTTTTGGCAAAGTGTTTCGAGCGAAAAGAAAAGACAATGGATTCACCGTCGCTCTTAAGTTTGTTCCTAAAGTAAGTTATAATTTACCAAGCCAATTACCAAATGATAGTACACAAAAATCCAGCGCGTTAATTTTATATTTTATCATTAATACATTTTTATAACAACCTCCTTAATCCTTTTGTAGATGGGTCGGTCCGAAAGAGAAATCAAAAGTTTACGACAAGAGTGCGAAATTCAGAAGAATCTCAACCATCCGAACATAATTCACATGCTTGATTCATTTGAAACCGACACATCGGTAAGTATTTTTGAAGTATTTTTTGAGGCTGAAAAAACCAAAGAATTAAAATACTTTAAAATTTGTATAGGTTGTAGTCGTGACAGAATACGCTGCACGTGGGGAGCTGTCAAATCTACTTGAAAAAGATCGAAGACTAACAATTCAAAACGTGCAGGTCATAGCTTGCGATTTAGTTTCAGCCTTGAATTATCTCCATTCTAGGAGGATTCTCCATCGAGATATGAAGCCTCAAAATATCCTCATTGGATCTGATGGATTGTATAAATTATGCGATTTTGGGTTCGCCAGGACGATGGGTATTGACACATATATGTTAACTTCTATTAAAGGAACTCCACTATATATGGCTCCGGAAATCATTGAAGAGAAACCTTATGATCATAATGCAGACTTATGGTACGTAAGGTTTTTGCAGACAATGTGAGAACTGGGAATTAGTAAACATTTCGTATAATCCGACATCTTTGTTTAATTTTAGGTCCTTGGGCTGCATTTTATACGAGCTTTTGGTTGGAAAACCTCCCTTCTTTACAACGTCATTGTTTCAACTTGTAAATATGATTCGTCTTGAAAGTATCATTTTTCCTAGTTTCATCATCGGAGACTGTCTAACGTTTCTAAGGGTATGGGCTAGAATAATTAATTATTAATAAGCTAGTTGAAGTTTCCCATATATTTAGTTGTACAATAAACAATTCACTTTGATATTATTTGAAATAGGGGCTGCTAGAAAAAAATCCTCAACGAAGGCTAACTTGGCCGGAGCTTTTAAGTCACCCATTCGTTTGTGACGGCGTAAGAGTTGAAAATACTATGGCAGAGTTTTCATTGACAAAGGCTTTAAGCCCATCCCAAGAACTGGCGAAAGAAAGTCAACGACAACATTTGCAACGTAAACTTGCCGGATATTCCAAGTAAATTGCTGATGATTCAATTATGTAAAAGGAGTTTTAATAATATAATAAGATTTTGGATTCAACATTTCTTTTATTGAAATCTAGATTATTAATAAAAACAGCAAAAAAGCTTGAAGAAGCTCAAAAGGAACTGAAAAAATGTGGAAACGATGGGAAGGTTCAAACTGTAAGAACTCCTGTACCAAGTCCAAGCGGTGTTGGTCAAATTCCACCACGATCTTCCCCTGAAAAGTCGAACAGAAAGCCTCCATCCTCATCGCCAGGAACTGGAATGGGGCCGTCTCCAAATAAAGACAAGCTTTCTCCAGATCCTTTGGCAGTTAATCCAACGGATGCGAATAATATAACAGTATTACTAAAAAATCTTAAAATCGGACGTGACGAGCAAAATGAAACTCGAGAAAATGGACAAGATGAAGATGTTTCATCAAATCACAGTGGTTCTTCGTGTGAAACTCTCACTTCAAGTTCAGAGTGTGAGACAGATGAAGAAAGTGATGAAGATGGACGGACAGTAATTTTAGGAAATGTGAAGGGAAGAAGAAAAGGCAGCGGAAACAAAAAAGGGCTAGATATACCAAAATCTGATGATATTGTTGCAAATAACGAGGAAGGTAGAAAAGAAGATTCCAAACATGAAGTCGGAGGTGCAACGGACACACTATGGAAAAGTGGGGCACTTTTCACGTTACATAGCTTTGGATCTGATGATAAACCGATTCATAGTGACGAATGGGTGTACTTCCTTGTCAAGACAATGAAGGTTAGTTTATGTTTAAATTTAAACTTTAAATTATATGTCGAGTTCTCAAATGCTGTATTTTCAGCATTTGAAATTTGTCATCTTTCTCAGTTGTCATGTAGTATATTTGATAAATTAAAAACTATATAAAAATGATTTGATATTATTTTACAGGAAGTTCGTGAAAATCCTTCAAGTTTAAGCGAAAAACATTTTCTTAGTGTTATCGTCGGACCGCTCAGAAATCATCTCGCAGGTCCTGAAGTTGTTGAAAAAATTGCGACTTTGTTATCAGTTCCTTTTACAATGGAAGAAGAATTACATGTCAGCCAGCCTGGATTAATTTTATCGCTACAGACAATTTATTTGGACTCAAAGGTTCTACCGAATCTTTTATATTCTTGTAAATTAAATGTCAGACGTAGACGAATGGAGAGGGGTTCTGTAGAATTGAATGAAATAGCTGCCATTTTAACTGCGGAGGATTTGGATTCTCTGGATAAATGCTTAAGACTTGTAAGTTTTACTTTGACAATTATCAATGCTAAAAAATATAATCATGCATTGTATTCTTGCCAGGTTTGCTTCCTTGTATATTCAGATGAAGACTTTGTGGTGCAGTTCTGTGATAGCGTTTGTGTTCTACAACTATTTCCAATTTTACGTCTTTTTCTAAAATTGGATAAGAGAAAAAGCAGATTGGCAACTGATACCATAGCTATTTTGTGTCATATTATGAGAACAATTCCATCTAATTCCAGCATTCTTGAAGAACTTTTTTTGGGTATAATTATAAATATTTGGCGATTGTTTTCAATGAAATATGCAGTAATAAGCAATTAACTATGCAATAAATTGCTTTGATGTTATTAGCCGACGGAAATGAAACGACTGGCGAAAAGTGTGAGGAATTCTGGAGAATTTTGAGGCATACCAATCCTATAATTAAATCACGAGGACTGAGATTATTATCGTACCTTTCAATTCATTCCGAAATGACCAGAGAGAAAATTATAAGAAGTAATTGCGCAAAACTCTGGAAACTCCTTAAGGAATCTTCCTTGTCAATGGATGCCCATGTTCGTGAGGCAAGTGTGGCATGACGTTTTTTAGCATGCTGAACAATTTGTAGGTGAATCTGCATTTAATTCGTTTTCTGAATTGACTATTTCTTTAGGCTGCTGGCTTTGCCCTACAGAATATGAAGTATTTGTCCTCATTGGGAAACAATAAGACTGAAGTTGTGCTGGATGAATGTAAGATTCAGAATCAAAATGGCAGTAAGGTGCTTAGTAGTGGAAAACAAAGTGGAAGTATCCAATCCCGATGAAAATAAACCGAGAAGTATATTAAGATTTGAGTGGGTATTCAATTCATTTATTGTAACTTTTAGTCGCAGTAAGTAAAAATTCATTTGTATTATTATTACTATCGCATAACGTACACCAAAAAAATAATAAAATTTTAAATATTTCATTGAAAACGTAAAATTCATTTTGTACTAGCTTTGCATTACCTACAAGGGTACTTTTCTGCGTGCAGGATAGGATCTAATTCATTTTAAACTAACTCGCCTTTAGTAGTGCAGGATAGGATCTAATTCATTTTAAACTAACTCGCCTTTAGTAGTGCAGGATAGGATCTAATTCATTTTAAACTAACTCGCCTTTAGTATCCACAAGGGTTTTAATTCAATCACTCAATATCATTTTTACAATCGTATTACGTAAGATAAAAAAAGTTAATAAAATTTTAAACATTTCATTGGAATTAAACGGTAAATTCATTTTATACTAGCTTTTTATTACCCACAAGGGTACTTCTTTTTGTTACCCACAAGAGTACTTCTTTTTGTTACGCACAAGGGTACTTCTTTTTGTTACCTACAAGGGTACTTCGTGCAGGATCTAATTCATTGTAAACTAACTAACCTTTTAGCACCCACAAGGGTTTTACACCCAAAATAATTTTTACTATCTGGTCGTATAGCGTATACCAAAAAAATTAATAAAATTTTAAATACATCATTCAAATATAACGGTAAATTCATTTTATACTAGCTTTTTACTACCCACATGGGTACTTCGTGTAGGATCTAAATTATTTAAAACTAACAAGCCTTTTAGCACCACAAGGGTTCTACACTCAAAACTATTGTAATACTATCGTATAACGTACACCAAAAAAAGTTAATAAAATTTTAAAGATTTTATTGAAATTGCATGATCTAATTCATTTTAAATTAACTAGCCTTTTAGCACCCACAAGGGTTTTACACCCAAAATAATTTTTACTACCTGATCGTATAGCGTACACCAAAAAAGTTAATAATTTTTTTTAATATAATTGAAATTCAAAGGTAAATTCATTTTATACTAGTTTTTTTACTACCCACAAGGGTACTTGGTGCACGATCTAATTCATTTTAAACTAACTAGCCTTATAGCACCACAAGGGTTTTACACTCAAATAATTTTTACTCTCGTATAACGTACACCAAAAAAGTTAAAAATTTTAAATATTTCATTGTAATTAAACGGTAAATTCATTTTATACTAGTTTTTTATTACCCACAAGGATACTAACTAAACTACATAGCTTACCAGTATTTGGATCAATTGTTGCAAATGATTCTTCGAATTCCCATTAACCATTTCTGATCTGGAAGAGATTCCATCGACCCGAATTCCAAGGAATCTTCCTCTTCTTCCATAATCCTGTCATCTGGCTCATCCTCTAGTACAGTCAGCTTATTCTCTTTTATGCGATTCTCTTCCAGCCACTCCTTTTTCTGAAAATTTAGTAAGTTAGAAAAAGCAATAATTTAATTTTTCGGTAGTTTTGTATAGAAAACAAGAGAAATTGTAGCATTAAAAATTTACCCAATGAGAAAATGATACAGGGATTCCTCTCTGGTGGAGATCATGAAGCCCAAAGCACTCGTTTCCAATTAGTGCAAAGTCTTCTGCTACTTTCACTCCCGCGATCTTCTCATACATCGCCTTAGCTGCCAGGCGTTTTGCCATGAATCTGCAATCGCTTTCACCTTTTACAATTAAAAGAGAATAATATAGTATTAACTCAGGTAAACAGTTAGAACAACTAAAAAGTATGAACATGAAATAACTAATTACCTGTGGCGTTTAATTTTCCAATTCTACATTCTATCACAAACATGGGGGACTCCGAGTAAGGCCTTTGTTTAATCAGCGTGAGCTTAGGACGATCGAGGCTGTTTTGAAAACAAAAGCTGGTTAGCTTTCCAAAAATGCTTGGATTGACGCGTAGTCCTGGAAGTACACCGAATGGTTGCACCTTTGGATCGTTTAAATTCCCCATCTTGTCCATCAAGTCTGCCGCAGCTAATTGAAATGAAAGCTTCCTTCTGGGAGACTGACCGATGCCTGAAAATATACAAAATTTCAAAGCGCTTAGAAAAAATTCATAGATAAATCTTACAATTTTCGTGAGAAAAAGTATCTTTATATTTGATACTTACCTCGAATTTCACCGATGAAGAGTTCCACTCGAAATACTTTGTCGTGCTTCATGGAGAGTACAAAAACTTCTGCATGATAAGGAGTTTTATAAGCTTCTGAGAGCGATTTAACCATGTGCAAGGGAGTTGAGAGGAATCCTTCAGGACTAACGATGCTAGGTCGATGTTGATAATACGCTGCTTCAAGCTTGTCCCACAATTGTGATCCAACTGAAAACACTGTTTCGTTTGCATTTATAAGCTCCGGTTCAAGCTGCTGAGAGGTTGATTCCGAATTTTCAGTCTCAGTCTCAGACTCACTCACAGTGCATTGAATCATTCCTTCGTCTGAAACACTAACTTTTCTCTTCACACTCACCAATTTTCTCCTTGGAACTCTTGGAATTCGAAATCCGGAAGACGAACACTGGAAATATCAATTGAAAAGCATTTCAAAAAAGTATCTTTAGGTTAGCAATAAACTTCATGTAATCCGGAATGTTTAAAGTGATCAAATCACATAAGAAGGGGTAACTTACGGCTTGTTCTGTATCAGTTCCACTAGCACTTGTGGTGGATCGGGTGTCTGTCTGTTGTGGGCAATTCTCAAAGGATTTTATCTTGCGTCGAAGGTTAGATTTCCGGCTTTTAACGTGGGGGTAGCCATGTTTGTCTACGGATAAAAAAAAACATTAATTAAACATTTTTAGCACACTATCGCCTTAATCGACTTAAGAGTATAATTTTACGCAAAAGAATCTGATTATAAAGAAGTTACCAGTTGACGAGCTCTCAGTATCACTAGAAGACATCTTGTTGAGCGGTGTGTGATTTCTCTGAAATATGACGTTTTATGTTTGAGTTTTTTTCCTGTAACAAAGAGTCAATGTGTTAAATTAAGTACAATCTAAGATTCATTCAATGAATACTTCAAAATCAAGGCTAGTTCATAGTTTAATTAAAATTACACTTACGCAGGAGCAGAAATTTCGAGAACCGTCCGATGAAAACCGTATTCGTCAAAAACTTTAGGATCAATGATGAGGTTTGAATTTATGTCGCCCTTTATATAGGCACCGAACCTTCTAAATGTCAAACGCGAGACCAAGGGTACATGCTCGCCTAGCACCGGCATTGCACAAGGCATTTTGAAATTTGAATGCATTCTCAACGAGAGACTCACGTTTCTAAGGAAGGTGGCACACTGATTGTAACAAACGCCTTATACATCATCAGAGAATGGGACGAACACGTACGGTTCATAAGATGGATGCGGTACAAGGCAGTTTTGCTGTGCAGCAGACTGCAGAGTAGAATAATATCCGGTTCAAAAAAATATCCAGTCATCAACAGGTATTTAGGGATGCTGCATAATGCCAGTGGGGATGACTTCAGAATTTGTATCGTGTTGAAGGCAGCGTTGCGTTGAGTTGAGGGTGCTGTAAGCAACGTATATTTACTACTCTGTGATATTGGGAAACTTCTTGTTTGCCTAAAAAATGTCGATAAATAGAATAAAATGCTTTTAAATATATATATGTATGATACCTCTCATTGCATTATTCATATTTCCTATTTATTTATTTTACTGTGTACTGATTTTATTATTTTTTTAATACTTTTAGATTTTTTAATATGGCTTGAGAATAAAAATGCATTTTTATACTCTAATTATTCAAGTTCTTAAAATTCAACGCTTACAAAATTTTACATGGAGTTATTTTGTCGTCATAAAATCAATCTTGCAGCATTGTTTTGGACCTAATTATTCTATTCCTCTTCCAAAAGTTTTTTTATTATCTACACTATATATTTATTCTGCTTCTTATAGTATGCTTCATGATAAAATTGATTAATTTTGTGAAAGAAAAGAACAAACAAAAAGCTACAAATAGATATTATTATACGAATAGAACTGCATCCATTCCAATGAATAATTTTGGTCTTTTATTTCTGAAATATATTACATCCAATACAGAAACGATGATACCAGCACAATTTATGAATCCTTATAATCTCTAAAATTAAAATTCAATGCATTAATTAATATATTGCATCTAATCCATTATTATGTCGTAATTTTTAGGATATGAAATTGTTTTTGTAATTTTTACAAGTAAGGAAATCTTCAATTGCGAATTGACACTGAGATCGAACATTGCCCTAAACTAAACTAGTAAGGTCGTCCAGTTTGAGTTTTTATTTATATCATACTTTTTTCTCTAGTCTTCTTCCTTAGAAGCAGAAGGACGTTTTATCCTTGAATTTAATGTTGTGCGACACAAACAATATTATGGTCATTAATTTTACTATAATATAACTGCAATAATAAATTACCTGTCACTCTTGATTCTTCTTTTCTTAAATGCTTCTCATATTACATGTTGATAATGCACATAAATATATCTTCTTGCATAATCTTTTCAATTTACTAAGTAGTATTACCCTTAATTGTTTTCATATGGAGATAACATGCTGATGTAGCAAAGAAAGTGGCCAAAGAAAGGGTTGGGAGATCAAAATCAGCAAGTATGGAATAATTCTTCCATCCTCTTAATTATTACTCTTTAAATTCAGAATGTTATCGCCCGACTAACAATAAGAAAAATACTTCTTAATAGAAAAATCAAGGAAATTTGCGAAAAGTGAAATCTTCTTTTCCTTGGCGAGAATTTCCAAGATATCCCTGTGAATACTTTTGTGGAATAATAAATGACATAGCCAACTTTAAGTTGCCAATAATTATGATTTCGGCCTTATTTTTTCTATTAGCATTCAACTTTAGTAAAAAAAAAAAAGGTTTACAGAAGGTCAAACAGGTAAACAAATTGGACAGGATTGAAGAACAGAAATCTGAATTTAGAGCAAGGGCACTTACTTATGAAGGGCTAAAAAGGGCTCATGGCAAGGAAATACTTTTGAGCTTTCAGTTAGTATTACAAATTTAATCCACCATAAAATATTTATCTTCAAAAATAAGCTAAATTTATTGCTGAGATAGGTGCCCAAATATGGATATAGTGGAACTCGAAAATGACAATATAAAATCCAGTGCATAATTGACATCATGGATGTCAATCGTTTTCGATAGTTAGATATAAATAAAATGTTAGATCCGTTCTTCAAATAGAGCCTTTAAGAATTAAAATCAACTGCTTTTTCATCGCTAACTTTTCAGTTTTTCTTTAAACCAAACCGTTAGTCATTTTTCTGAGTAAGCATATTCGAGATTCCAATTTGACTATTTTTTCGTAGAATATCATCAAGTTGTGTCGCATCATGCCAAACCTAAATTTCTGACTAAAATACTTGTTGTTAGCAACCAACAGGCGACATATTATTTACGATTATAGTTTGCAACACGATTGATTCGTGTTGTCGTCATTCTTCTGGTTTGGTTGGACAAAAGACACATGTGATTACCTGGAAGGAATGCCAGAGACTGGATTAAGAATGTTAAGATTGCAGTTGGTATCATAAATATCATAATATCCAAAAGTCGATTTTATGACGCATTCATTTGGTATTTTAATTCTTTATCGTGTAAGAGGTGTAACATCATGAGTAAGGCTCATGAGTAATGTCAATTGCTCAATAGCCGATGTTTGCGTCTCCAGAAAATTCAACTGACATCCAGTTATGCGAAGTACTACCAAAGGTATTTCAGGTGTGGTCCTAAAGTATTTTGTTTTTATAAAAGTATCCGAGTCTTCGTCATTATGATTATATTATAAACAAAACTGCCAAACTGGATTTTTCGGTCAGATAGTAAATCGAAACGTTTCTGCAAAACGAGTATATACATTAGTTTGCTGACTCTTACTTTTACAAGTTATGCTGACAAGTAAGATGAAAAAATGTGGACAATTTTCCAGGACTCGTGAACTTGAATTGTTGAATTATGCAAATAAACTGTCAATGCCTCCCTTGACTCCCCTGAGCGATCACTTTATAGCTATAGTGAATATTAATTTTATGATACTGTTTTGTAATTGAGCCCGTCTGATCTGAAATGCCAACGTCTTACGCCTCACTCTCATCTTATGTCACATTCAAATGATAAAAGCAAGTGAATAAATTATTTTTTTATCTTCTGAATGAAAAGGACGATTGTGATTTTTACAAACGTTTGCCATGGACAAGGTCACATTCTTGTGTTGGATGAACCATGGACCAGGACAACTTTTTTCCCTCCAATTGCAATTCATGGAACTTTGACCTTGAGTATAGACAGTAGTAGTTGTAAATGATATTATAGACAGTAGTAGTTGTAAATGATATTATAGACAGTAGTAGTTGTAAATGATATTATAGACAGTAGTAGTTGTAA
>JAQFZZ010000821.1:0-14197 GCA_034696405.1 Isotoma caerulea
GAAATACAATGTAAATGAGAATGAGAGTTGTTGCTTGTCAGTTGCTATGATTATACTAACTCACGTGATTTTGTGAAAAGAAATTGAAAGTCACATGATTTTTGGAGGAGTTGGTCTTACACGCTCCAAGACTGTTGATTGGTTCGACAGGATAATGCTCGAAGTGATTTTATTGGATTTCCTCAACGCCTTAATGCTCTTTATTGGTTGCCAGAAGTGAAAGTACAACATTAATGCTTCAATTATTTAATATGGTGTGTAACTATCTTTCCTTATTTCTTTTATCTATGGGTTAAAAATACAGAATTTTATTAAAGTAATTTGACTCCAAGCCTATGCTCGTTATATCAAAACAAATGTTATTATATTTGATTCCTTTTTTAATTAATGGTTTAATTATTGGCTTAATGGCATTAAGAAAAATTAAACAAATGAAAGATAATGATACTATTTTGATACATTTTAAGGACATGCAAACAATTAAAAAGTAAATGCATTGATAACTTAAATTCGTACTGTGACTCCAGGATTCAATGGTAATTATATATAACGAGTAAAACATTTCACAAATAAGAAATGATTTCAGGTAAAGTATTTTGCATTTTGTTACTTCACGCAAGTTGCACGATAAAGTTTTTCGAGTGCAGTTCCAAAAAATCAGTTTCTGATAAATGTAACAACAGAGAGCATTTTTGTGAAGCATGTTTGGGTAAGATTTATTATTTTGTTGAATTTTGAAATTGTTGCAACCTTTCGAAAGACGATTATTTTATTTTGGCATTGATTTCAATTATTCTAAAACCTTGGTTTAAAGCACTGAAAAGTAGCCCACAGCAATAGTTGCCCACAGCGGTTTGATTTTGCAATTTAAAAAAATTATTAAAAGTTTATGCTTTTTAACTAATGTTTGAAATCTTGAATGATTTTGAAACAGGCTTGAATTGTGATTGCAATAATACGCAAACGGATTTCTGTGGGTTGGACTTAGGCTCTATTTTCGTTACGAAAATTTACTTAAAGCGTCAAATGGATGTTGAGGGTCAAGTGCAAACCCTTTTGCAAAAAGGTTCCACTAAAATGATTGACGGCATTTCAAAGGTCCCAATTTTTCCGGAAACTCTAAATGTTTTGAAACTTGCAGATTTTAAAGGTTGGTTGTTTTTACACTTGTTATTGAGGTCTGGGTCATTTATGAAAGTGCCTTTTAAGATTAAATACAAGCACAAAAAATTAAAGATTTGTAGTGTAAAAAAGTGTCTACACAGAAGTCTGAGTGATCTTATTATCTGTCTGTCCGTCAGTCTGTGGACACGAAAACTCTCGAACAGATTGACTTATACGGATGAAACTTAGCACATATACTCTAGACCCCCATAACTTGGACAAGTTTGTAGATGGGCTCTGTAAGATTCCCCCCAAGGTCACAATAAAAAGTTTAAATTTTCGACCCAATGTGAAAGATAGGGAAAACATCTTTTCTTGATTTTTCACCTCCTTCACCACTGGTTACTTTAGTTCATCTACTGGGACCCCAAACAAACCTAGATGGGCCCTGTACGACCACTCCCAAGGGGGCGTTTAGGACTTGTTTGGGTGAAGCAATGACGATGATTACAAATTTAAATATTATACCTTTGCCGCGAAAATTGAAATTTAAATATTTATTTACATCGGATAGGCCAATCACCATGCAATTTGGTATAAATGGTCAATATAAACTACAAAAAGCATTAAAATTAAAAAATTTAAATGCTGGCGCAAATTCAAATTTTTTAAATTTTTTTACTAAAATTATTCAAATGTTACAAAATGGATTGAAAATCGTTTCAAACGAAACATATTTTCAAAGGATTCTAAATGGTTTTCTTCGCTTTTTTTCACACTACTGATTACAATGATTTATTTCATTTTTAGTTTCAGTTCCTCTGTCAACAAAGGCCCCAAATGATAATTTCTTAAAGAACAAATGGGCAACGAAAAAACCAGAAACAATAAACACCCAAAATTCAAAGGAACCACTGACCCTAGCTCCAGCAAGTTTGCTCAATGTAAAATCTTACCCTGTCTTCCAAGAGCCAACGGTAGAATTATTAGCTTCGAAGACTCTAGACGTAAAGTCAACTTCGCGCATGCAAGAACAATTTAAACATTTGGATGAAATAATGACAAAGCCTGCAAGTCTAAGTTATCATTGTGAGATTTATTTCTTATTATCAACGAAAAATTAATATTTAAATTGATACAATTTTGAATCGTGATTTTTTACATTTTAGGGCGTGGTGAAATTAAAACAGTGTTTGGAAGCTTAAACGATGATGTAGATGAATATCGAGGCCAGAAAATTAATCAATTTCCTAAAACTATTGCTCTTGCAATATAATACTGAATAAACTATAACACATTCTTTCAGATTTAAAGATAAGTTGAAAGTTAAGAAATTTATTTTTTTAATTTTGAACAGTATTTTATTAAAACGAAGACATTTAATTATAACCTGGAAACAGTTGGGAGGAAGAAAACTTATTTTACATTATCTTACATTAAAAAAGGGAAATTCATACCCAATGCTAAATGTCTTTGAAGTTAGCCGTCAAGAAATACATTCGGATAACGAGATGTCTTATTAAAAGAAATCGGTCTTTTGCTGGAAAGAAAACATGCATTGCAGATACCAAATTCATGACTCATATTTATTGATATAGTAAGTATGAATCACATATATTATAGTAATCAGTATTCTTTAGACATTTGTCAGTTCCTACGTTTACACTATTGACAGTCATGAAATAAAGTATAACAGGTCTTTTAGTCAGCAATATCGCAGACTACTAAACATAATTTTAATTTCTTCCCGAAAAAGCAAAATAATTCACCCGTCAGTACTATGGGTAGAAATTTATAAACACTTCACCAAAAAACAGATTAAAAATAAGCCTTAAGATACTTAATTTTCCTTTAGGAAAGAAATCAAAATACATTTTTATGATTGTTTTATGTGCAACATTTCGTCAGCACCAGGATGCAAAGATTTTATGATGTTTAATTATAAGTTACATTTTCATTATTGATTTTCGAAACTTTCATGAAGAAAAAAAAGAATTTTCGAATTTTTGAAATTTTGACCGGACAAATTCCTAAACGGAGACCCTAAGTCGTTGGACCTTAGATATACACATTATAATACTGAGTGACCTTCCGGAGTGCTCAGATCATGACCTAACGTTAAGGTATGCGGATACTGAAATCGACATATTGAGACCGGACAAGTTCCTTAACGGTGACCCTAAGTCGTTGGACCTTAGATATACACATTATAATACTAGGTGACCTTCCCGAGTGCTCAGGACATGACCTAAAGTTAAGGTATGAGGATGCTTAAATCAGCATGTTGAGACCGGACAAATTTCTAAACGGTGAGCTAAGGTCTTTGGACCTATAATTTAAGATTTAAGATAATCTTAAAAAATTAAGTTGGTATCTGCTCCAGTTTGCAGGTTATATACTAGTCAGCAATGACAATTACTAACTCCAAAAAATTACGCAAAATACATTTGTTATTAGATCAATGTGATCAACTTTACTTAATGCATCCGTTATAATAAAATGATTAGTGTGTCGTGTCAATAGTGTCAATAGAAGTAGTGTCAATTAGAATAAGTAAATCTTTGCTTGAAATAATAACATCAAACGCGCAAATAATGTGAGGCATGCAATTTATAACTTTTGATGTCCGGAATTCTCAATAAGCACAATTTGAAAATCGATCATCCTTGATAATCGTGAATTTTGCAATTGCCTTTGCTGACAAAGATTACATTTACATATGAAAAATCAATGAAATGAATACGGAATTTAATAATGTTCACTCGGCGTTGTTTATTTTAAAGAAAAATTATCAGTTTCTAAAATCATTTGTCTATGTTTACTCAGCCTTGCATGCTTATAAAATTGAAATCAATCTGAGCTGTTTCTGGGCTCACTGTTTAAATTTTTAGCCAGCAAAAATTTTGGCAATCGGTATTTTATAAACAAATCTAATGGACATAAAATGTGGAAAGTTGCTATTTATCTGATTTTTTGTGGATATATATTCTGAAAATCTATATAAACCAACCTTATTTCATCACATTAATTTAGTTTGTAAAAAATTATCCACAAATTTAATATCAAAATATTTTAAACCACCATGAAGTGATTTCTCTTTTCTTTGACCCTCGCCAATTTTCTTATGACTACTGACACATTATCGTAAAGTTACATCATCCTTTCAGGACTAATAGATAATAAAAACATTTCAACTTGAATTTGCAAGTTGTTTTTCAACTTCATGTAAATAATCAATTAAAAAAATTAACTTGCAACGCAAGTTTCATTCATAAATAATAATCTGCTTCAATTATATAATACTGATATATTCTAAATTTGTAGTTATCTATTTGTAAAATGGCAAATAAAAAGGTGTATGGACTGCAAACTTCCAATCTGCAATTATAATACCAGGAAATATAAATAAATATAAATAAAATAAATCTCTGCCAAATATGCAAGGAGTTTATTGTGGATTGCGATTGTAAAAAGTGCAATTGTAAAATTGAATAAAATTGTACTAATAAGTGTGTTGGTTTTAAGCTAATAAAATGTATTTGTAGTAATAGAAGTGAAGTGTGTGCTGTCACAGTATCTTACCATTGTTATTCCGTAAGTTGTGATTGCATAACATGCAGTAGATGTGAAAAATAGTTGAATTTTGTGACTTAAAATTGCTTAATCTGTCTGTCAGTGAGATAACTTGTGGTTATGTGTTTCATACGAAATGCTTAATGGGCTGGAGAAGACAACCAAGCAAAGGCCCTGATTGAAATAAGTTCTGACCCATCAATAATCCGACCGTTCTGTCCACAGTACCATAACGGTCTACCAGAAAAAATATATCCCTTACAGTGCCTGAAAGCAAATTATTTGTCCCTTGGGCCAATATACATTTTTCCAGATATGGGACAATGGTTTCTGTAAAAACATCTTTCTCCCAGCTCTCAGAGAACATGAAAAGAAAATTACTACCCCACCACCGTCAATTAAATAGATAAAGTTAAATATTATCAACATGAACAAACCATCGATAAGCAGACAGGCAGTTTCTACAGTTTCACCTCAGAAAAAAAACACTATATGGGTATCATTGATTGGTTCTAAGAATATATTAAAATTTACTAGTGTAAATGCTGCAAGCTGGCTGGAGCATTAGAAAGACAAAACTAAATACTTCACCAGAGGGTTTGAGATATACGTCCTTGAATTGAATCTACCAAACCAATTTTGATTTTGCCGACAAAAACATTTTAACGAAAAAACTATCAGAAAACGTAATTGAGATAAGTGAAGGCCTACTAAATGAGGATTAAACCACTAGACATAGCTACGAAGTCGAACTTTTACTCTATGAGACTGAAGAAGAATAAATTAAAGACGACGAAGTAGTTGATGTTTTCTACCTAAGAAAGAAATCTTATTCCACGGCAGATGATACCACTTGGGCTAGTTACAACCCTATAGAGGATTCAGACACATTTAAATTTACTTACATCTCTGCACTGCATTCAATTAAATTTATAAAGCACGATTCAGTAGGATTTCTATACTTAATAACATATGTAAAATTCTATTCTTTCAATGAATCTTACGATATAAATTGAGGTATTGTTTATGTGCCTTAATCATATGTAATAAAGCATAATAAACGGGTGTATCAACGGGCGTAAGGTATAATTGTATTATTGTTTTGTTATTTTTACATAAAATTTACACACCATTCATCTAGGAAAAGACGAATCAATAATTTAAATCCTCTATCCTTTCGCGTTCTGGTATTGCAACATAACATTGATTC
Organism: Isotoma caerulea; assembly: GCA_034696405.1. Taxonomy (NCBI): domain Eukaryota; kingdom Metazoa; phylum Arthropoda; class Collembola; order Entomobryomorpha; family Isotomidae; genus Isotoma; species Isotoma caerulea. The sequence continues at coordinate 5,888 of JAQFZZ010000821.1, forward strand.
AGGAAGAAAAATCCCTTCTTAACCATAATATAATAAACTTATCGTACATGACACAAATTTAAACCTGGGAAGGATGTCCCCTAAAAATTTATGGTTTAAGCTCGTCTGTCGGATTTTTACAGTTTTCCATCTTACAGTAACTTTTAAAACGTTCTTGGTTAAACTTTTTTTTACTATTTTCGGTAGCTACGGTGAAAGCAGCACCCGAAAGCGGTACCGTGAGTGCGGCAGCTGTTTCAATTATAAGCGCTATTGCAAAGGCGGCGGCACATCTATGAGAGATAGGGACCCCAGAAACCTGAGAAATATAATGGGGGAATCAATAGCAACACCGTAATCGAAACCAGTTTTGTTGTTTTATAATGAAATTATAAAACTTCTGAAACATCTAATTATTTTAAATTACATAAAATAAAGGACCCTTACACGGTGGGAGAATGTGGCTTCAGTGGGACCGGGTTAAATACCCAGCAACCACTACCATGGCGCCTTACACGAGGGACATACACTGGTCAGGTGGAGCTAGCACAAGGTAACAAATCTGAGTTGAAAAAAAGTGATAAAAAAATTGGGTACACTACTATATAAGCGAAATTGCAGAGGTTTAAAAATACGAGTCATTTATCTACTCATGGTAACTGACAACGCATAAAGATTTATTTACGTTGGACTTCCCAAATTAAAGGTTTTCATGACATGGAGACATAATTTTAAACAGGTATTGTCCGTTTTAACACCACAATGGGGAACCAAATAATGCACTATGAATGCCTGTGAGAAGCACAACTGTGGCCAATGGAATGCGGTAAGGCATTTCAATTGTAGGTTTAAGGATGGGAAAAACTAGGAGTTTGAGATAAAATCTTGTCGTCCTGTCCTTCAGGCGTACAATAAAAACCCGGTAGTAAATAAAAAAACATTTGTTGATCTGTTCGATCAACTGTAATTGGGACGCTTCTTGTCAAGCCTGCAGTAGGGTAGCTGTTGAGCGTTTCTTTCCAGCGCCCCGATATTATGCCCAATGAAATATATATGTATGATTAATGAATAATTGATGTATTAACAAATGTTTCTATAGAAAAGAATTGAATGCTTTTAGTAATATAAAATGTAACAATAACACAGTGGGGCCCGAAGCCCCACCGGGTTACGTGAGAGAGGGAGAGAGATGAGAAGAGGTCCGAAGGCAGCAGTCAACTGACTAACTATTTTCTCTCTCTCTGCTCTCTATTAAATACTAGTTTAATATTAATAATAATAATATTACATCCGCATTGACTTTGTCAATGCACCTGCGTAATAAATCTCAGGTAGTGATTTCTTACCCTTACAATAATAATAATGTTTTTGGTCTACAAGATATTGCACTTACGAGATGAACTTCTTTTCTACGGAAAGATGTCCACCTAGCAATATCATTATTGTAAAAGGGATATAAACATTAATAAATTTGATAATTTATTTACAATGTAATAACTTCTTGTGATTGTTTACAAACAACAATCCTACTTTTGGCTCCTCGTTACAACTTCTTCTTAAGGTTGAACCTACCTACGTTTAATGACCTGAATGATAAAGAGGTTAGACAAAAGTCACATAGAATATAACTGATTAGCACATTAATATAAATATATATATATACAAGAAACTCTGTTTAAAGAAAAGTTACATAAGTATATCTTATCTATTTTGGATGCATTTTTATGCAATTTCTGGAATGTAAATGCAGTTAATTCATGGTATATCCGTGAATTAGTTAAACTGGAATTATTTGCTATTTGCAAACTTATGCATTTTATTTCATGATCATTGCATTACCATTGCCTAATGTTAACTTTAACCTGGAAACTGGATTTTTGTGAGGATTGCACAAGAAATGGAAAAGTTAGTACTTTAATTATTTGATTAATTCGCTATATTTAATAATATGGTTATTTATATTAATTGTAATTCTTTGTAGATATTCATGCGCTATAACACTTCACATTATGACAGTGTTACCGATTATTTATGCGTCACGAACGAGCAGATAAGAGAGATGTAAGATCCTCATTATCTGATGGCAAGTTTGACGCACTACATTTGTCAATTTAGATAATAATTAATCGTATTTGAATTATTGATTTGGAGTTATTTCCATATCTGGTATTTAAGTTTTTAATTCTTTATTTATAATTAATTTCACATATTAGACATAAGGTTTGTTATCTGTTTATCTGTGTCTTAATTAGTTTCGTCAGATTTATTGTTCCTTGTATCATGGATTACCAGAATATTTGGTAAATGTGAAGCGGGCTAATCCCCTAATGGATACTGAGGTGAATTTTTCTGTGCTTGAATATTTATTTATTTATTTATTAATATATAATTTTATTTTTAATAATTTTATTGTTGGTTTAAATTGCTTAATGGTCTTGAACAATTTTTAGAGGAACAAGAAAACCGACGTTGAGGATGCCCCTGAGATCACTCTGAGGTAACACCTGTTCGATGGAGAACTCACGTCAGCCTCTTCATAAATTATGCTAATTTGCTTCTGGTCGGGTTTAGACAGTCGTAAAATGGAGGATTAATGTCAATTATAATTGATGAAAGGCAAAATTTCTAATGTCATTAGCACATCAACGTGATTAATAAAGCTTTTATTGCAATTAGTATTATTGTGTTGTCTCAATTTAATGCATTACTTATTCGGCCGTTAGGACAGAAATTCCGCTAATTCAGAAATTCAACGAGGACAACAAGTCTATACGACGCAGCTGCCGCTCAGCAGAACGACTATAATCAAAAGAAGTAGCAACACAAATAGAGCAAACAGAATTGATAAGACTTATCACCTAATCAAATCTACAAAGGGTACAATAAGGATCCATACCAGTGAATACCGTATTTGGCTGGACATGCCACCACTCTGTGCTCCGGTCGGCTCTAACTCGCTTCTATGGAAAGACGCAGAATATAACCGGTATTACGTCGCCAAGAAATTAAGAAGCTATGAGAACAAATTTCCATTACCCTGCACATCTCGTTGTATCATGGACAATTTTCCTAATCATGTCAAGTGACGAATCTGCCACCTCTTTTTAACCCTATACAACTCTACTACCGAGTACTTTTGGTCTCAGATAAAATTCTACCTCAGAAACCAATATCACACTCTTACGGTAACAGAAGACGCAAGTCTATGAAAGACGGTTAGCGGCAAGAGTCCTGGAAGATGAAGAATCCTTTGAGCAATACTACAACAGTGTAGTGAATTTGTGTACGCAATTGGACAGAAGTGAGGACATCAGTTTCTTACTTGCCCATGTAAAGGCTGGGCTACCTAAAGAAATCAGCAATCAGTTAAACCTATCGAGAGCAGATACCAAAACGTTAATATTGGATCAGTTGATAAGACTACAGACTTTGTCACCAAACCCTTCGCTCTGGGCCACGAGAAGCAGCAGAAGCAGCAGAAGTCTTGCTCTGGTCGTCCCTAAGTTCGCTACAACAAACGGTCAACCGCCAAAAGAGTCTTGAGTACATATTTGGCCTCTGACCCTCATAAAAGATTGCCAGGGAAAGCGCAATCAAATGCCCACAGAGTACCTGGTAGGGAAATCAAAAGAAAGCTTCAAGGTTACTGTGAAGAAGAGATTTTCGGCATAGTTTTAGAAGTCGTTATGAACGTCATGGGACACGTTCCACGTCGGTACTTCCAATGCCGAACTGCTGACTTTGAGTGGATGGAATCTCTCTATCATGTGAAAAAATCTATGCCCCAATGCCACTTACCTCGAGTATCCAGAAGGAAGGGAAGGGAAGAAATCGATGGAATTTATGACGCAATTCTAGGAGGAAACTGGACTTTGCAGCCTGAAGATCCTTATCCATTTAAGTTTTCAAGGCTTAGAACTTGCCTTGGTTGTGGTGACTGAAATTAACACCCTTTTAGGAAGATTCCGGAACGAAACCAACAAAACATACATTATTAAAAGTAAATACAAATTTCAAACTTAGTTCTACAAAAAGAAAAAAACATCCTATCAGTAATCAGACATTCCTCCACATAACCATAATCATCAGAAAATACATATTCGCTAATATGACAGTGGGAGTCATACGCTGTGCAAGAGGTGGACTGTAATTATTTCATAAAAATATTTACTAATAATGATACACACGGTGATTTTGTGTTTCTTCCATCGAGAGGTATCTTAGTGTATTTAGTCGAAATTCCAATTCACCAACAAGGCGTCCACTACTTGAATATCTTGATGATACCAAGATTAAAGTTATAAGGAGTGAAAGCTTCAGTGACAAAATAATCTACAGACTGGAATGTGAAATTTAACTGGTGTGGGATACAAAAGATGTGCAGTACAGAAAAAGTAAAAGTGAGCTGCGCATAAATGTTGCAAGATCAAGTTCAGTAGGTAGAAGTCAAAGTAATCTTCACCTCACTGACCCATTGACAAAGTGCAGCAGAATATACAATATAAAATTACATTTTTGAAAAGATTCATTCAACAAGTATAAAAGTATCACTCATCTATACAATAATATAGATAGGGAAGAGACATTCCGGCTAAAGTGTGTAAACAAGTACACAGCTGGCCAGCTCATTCAAACCCACTCCACTTGTGCTTTGCGCAACAGGTAGGAGTTGACCATCTACTAGTGATATCGAGTAGTATAGAGCAATAGTGTAGGAATGGGAATGGAGTAGCAGTATATCATTGCTAATAAAATACACCCGATACGTGTGGGTTATAAAAAGAAGAAAGAAGGATGAAAACCATGGGAAAATATTCCTTCATGAAACCATGCCAGATGAGATGATATGTCTTCTCAATGCTTAAGAAGCCCATGCTTAGTACGACCATTTCAACATGCAATAACTGACCAATTCTTCTATATACTCAAAACAAATGGAAGTCCTAAGTAGCGATTTTGAATTCCCTTCCTAAATAAAGAAATGTGAACTTCCTTGACTTCTTCCTTGGCCATATAAATTGTGCAAGTAACCAAAATAATGAGATCATTCTCTAAACCTGTTAACTCATTATTCTTAGAGTCATCTTAATCATTAGTTAGGATATACAAAAAAAACAAACAAATCTCTTACCAAATGAAAAGCTCAATCAGCTAAAAACAACAAAATCATTTTGCTACAACATCTAAACCGTACAAGTGAACCATTATATTCCAATATTCTATCCTTTGTCAAGCAACCAACTCAGCTGAAATTTCAGCGAAATTTTTCGGAAGAAGGAGGTGAAGCTTGATGGACAAAGTTCAAAGGCTGAAGTGTGCAAATGCTGTTTCAGGTTTATTCATACATTCAGGTTTGATAAACTGAACACAGTTAACCTCAATGCAAAATCATCGAACTGTGCAACAAACTTACTCTATAATATGACAAACTAATGTCGCTCTTAAGTTCAAGTGAAATTTAATCTAATAATGCAACTTTCATAAATTTCGAATTGAAAAACAAAAGTTGGGATGATTAGAGACTCTTATATAGTATGACTTGATATGAGCTTTAGCACTTCGGTATCAATAATGCAGTTGCAAAGCACTTTAACAGTTCGAACTACTGCAACTTAACTGTAAGAAATGTTATGCAAGAAAATGAACCGGTTTTTGTTATTATAAAAACATTTCTTACTTACCTAGCTTATCTAGAAAAATTGAATGTTGGGTTACTCTATAGTTTAATACTTTACGTATAATAAACAATTATGTAAATACAATAAAACTGGATGCACAGTAAAACCTGCGCAACTAAACTTAGAAGTGCAGTTTTCTCCGGAGCTACCTTCAACAAAAGACCCAACCTATCTTCAATGACGATCTAAGGTCGCCGGGACGAGGTTAAGGAGACGACGGAATGAAATTAAGCAAACTAAAATTGAGAAAAATGCTGTAGACATCTAACATAAAAGCCGCATGATTTTATCCATGGACCACCATTCCTACATTTTTAATCAACCACTTCAAAGCTAAGATTCGAAAGACCTGGAGAAAAAGATGGAATATCCATTCTCACCCTTCACCGCAGATAGTCAACAATACTATACTAACTTATTGGGATTACAATACGATCCGGAAATACCCCCTACGTTCCCAAACCTGCTACAGGATGATTTGGTGTCGTCATCATTAATGACAGAATTCGAAGAGTTCCTGGCCACCCTGGATGATAAATATCACCTGGAATCCCTACTAACCCAACCAATCATCGAGCCGGTGTCCAGTGATGAAGATTCCAATATGGACTGTAATGACGCTTATGATATCAACCATATCCATTGGAAGATAGCCTGTCCACATCTAGTGAATCTGACATTGAGGATGACGAGGGGCAAGCAGAGGAGGCATCCCAGGAACAAGCTCCGTCATTACAACCGGAAGTCAACCACCCCGTGCGAAAGATCCCTTCTGCATCCCACATATCCCTACCTGGAGATAAATGGACCGCTGAGCAAGATCGAGTCCGGGTCGAGCTTAGACCCTTAGCAGGGGACTTCAGTGACCTTCTAGGCGAGGTGGTTCGCCGGTAACCAAGTATACAGATCAGATGTGTCATTCTAATTTAAAATTCAGAAAACCCGTCACCTGCAACAGGCTCCAATCAAGCTGACATTCAAGCACAACCAAAATTAAATTAATCATCATCACTCAATGCAAACTGCATACAGACTTCGGATCGGACCAACACTTACACGGCTATACTCTTCTATCATTAGCAACTGGATTCTGTAAATCAAAATCTGGGAAATACCTTGGAAAAGAAAAACAAACAATAATGTTATTAGTAGGTACAATAAATACAATAGAAACAATAATGTTATTAGGTTATAGCATAGTCTTTAGCTACTGAGTAAACTCCCACAGCAAAACAATTTTCACACACAAGATAAAACCCTATACAAAACATCAAATACTGAGAAACAAAGAAAATACCCTTTAGCTTCTTACATTCATACTTCTTATACCAATATGAACAAATTAACATAATATTTTATTGAAATATTAGACTACGACCCGTAGTCATAATCTTGGTGGGTGCTGTAACCGACTTGCTTATAAAGTCGGTATAGTATAATAGTCATGTTAATAGTAAGCATGAGCAATTGTTAGATTCATGCTCAGATTGTTATAATAATATTTCGCTAGTAATAAGCATGAGCAATTGTCAGATTATGCTCAGATGTATAAATAGGTAGTGAACGCAGAAGCAGATCCACTCTGTCCGCACGTGTGGCGTCACACCTGACACCTCTGCTACTGCGCCGGTAGTGATCACTGTACCCTATAAAAGGGTGATCACCAACCAGCATCGGGAGTCTGTTCCTACTGCTGGCTGCGACTGTTACTCTTGTGAATAAATATCTTTATTGTACATTGAGTGTCAGTAGTCAACAGTCATTTTGGCATCCACATTACTGGCATAAATAAGAGCTAGTTTAAGTGTACAAATTAAAAATACTATGCGGATTCATACCACTGAACACTATAACAGTAAACAACTTTATACATTTAAATGCCCTTGTATACTTTACATGCTACTTAAATGCCCACTCGAGATAAAAGATACTTTTACATTGTATGAGTGTGTTACTATTCAATGTCAATATTTTTTTTTATGTTTTAGCTTGCAAATGTTGACTTTAAAACGAGACATAAAAATTAGATTTAAAAAAATCAAAATGAAAATAAGTGAACCCCAAATTCACTCCTGATATTGTTTTAAATTTTTAGGCTTTATTTTCTCAGATAAAAAACCAGACAGAAAAACTAAAAAATTTTTTTAGAGCACGATTTTACTTTTTTTGAACTAAATAATATTTATGCATGCTAATTTATTATTATAACTACACTATGTGTTCCAAGTTATTCACCTTATGAAATTAGAAGATTAATGATTGTTGGAATAGTACAAAAAACTGATGGAATTTAGTATAAAAATTAAACGCACCAATCCATATAAAAGGGTTTGCGGATCCGTCAATTTATTAGTGCATCATCCCTCTCTAGTCTTTACATATATTAAAATACAAATCCATTAACATAAAATGAATCCTTTGATGGGTATTCTGTTGCTCCTGAATGCAGTTTCGGGAGCTGTGGTGGAGACTTCGCAGGAAATTTACGATTTCAGTGTGGAAAGTGTAACTGGCGAAATTCCCTTACTGGTTACACCTGAGTTAATCTTTGAGTGTACCGAGTGCGTAAGAAGGGCAAGGTGAGTTGTTTTCATGATTAATGTAAGTTTACTGTCATAATAAATCAATATGAATTTATTGTTATTTTAGGTAT
>JAQFZZ010000822.1:0-14195 GCA_034696405.1 Isotoma caerulea
TTATCAAAAATGAATTCCTCTCAACCCGTTTTACCTTATACTAATCATTTAATAAGAGGATGGAAGAATTTAAAAAAAAAAAAACTTTATTAAATTTGAAGACGCATCATTGTATATTTTTGAAAGGCCCCATTGTAAGTAGTTTAAAGTTTAAATTAAACTCGAGTCATCCAGTATTACCAGTATTAACAAATAGTCAATTATATTACAATTATTGTAAACAGGATATTCCTGCTTTATATAAAAGTTCCATAATAATAATCTGATTAGCTAATTACTTCCCATAAAATACAATAGCATCCTTAGTACAACAATTGAACAATGAAAAAGATAATAACAAACATGTATAAACCTACTCAAAGACATGAGCATGAGCTAAACAAGTAAAATACAAGTAAGTTAAAGAGCATAAACTACTTATTGTTAGTCCGAAGGCATATTTCAAAAAACCTAATCCCTCTTAATCATCCTCCTTCCTATATAAAATAAAAAATATCCTAGACATTTACACATTTACATAATATACGCGTACAGTATAAGTAAACGATATCCATCCATATGATAAACCATGGATTGTAGATTGTAAATTGTAAACATAATTCCATAATATCCATATCGAGAAATTGTGTTGAATTGAAATTCAAGCGATGAAGAAGGCACGGAGCAAAAAACAAAAACAAACTTGGTCTTTCTGTATGTTAATCATGATTCAAAGATACATACGGTTCATCTACGCGTGGTTTCTTATTGTCTAACTTAAGTAAACTGTACAAAGCATAAGAAGATTAATATTACGATATGATATTATATTATACATGGTTATGTAATAAATGTACTAAAGACCCTAATAGACCCGTATATATCTATTGTTGTTATGTGCTATGCACTTTTCATTTCCATCTTGAATTTGAAGTCAGGCTTGAGATAGCATCCAGCTCATGATAATATGATGAATCCAAAGCAAGCAAACCTGTTCGATAAAAAGCTCAATTTACAATTTATGAAGAAGACGAGGCAATCAAGAGTGTATAGATTGAACATATGCATGGAGCATTTAAAACCTAAATAAAAAACAAACTGGGACTTTTTGGCTAGTTTTTCACTTTTTACTTTTTCTTATTTAGCTGGACTGTACTTGGACTAGACAAGAGGAAGACGTGCATTTTCCATTATCCTGACTTTTTTGCATCGCACGAGTATCAGAGTATAAGATTACTTATAACTTGGCAAGAGTTTATATTTGCATTTATTGCTTACAGATATTTTATACTGCGTATAAAATGATATAAAACTCTCTTCGGCTATTTCTGTAGATTGTAAATTGCAGATTATCCATTGAAGTTTTATGTATGAGCAAGTAGTCTGTTCTATTCGTGATGTAAGTAAAGTTTGCTCTGAGTCGTATGCTGTTTGACTGTATCATTCATACCGTGTGGTCATGTTTGTAAGTTTTTACATAAAAAACTAGATGTGGTTAATCCGATAGACTGAAACGGAATTATGACCTTCTCGTCTTCAGACATTTGCTTGCTTAGGTATCTACTTTGCTTGCTTTTTTATCATGAATTATGGAAACCGTTGCGTTGACTTTTTAGGTAGATACTTGATACATGGATGCAGACTTGTAGACAGATGAAATTGATTGACTGTCGGTAGTCTTGAGCTTGAAGATCATTTTGGCTGGAGGATATAAACAATTTTGAGAGAATTTAATCGAAGCTGAAGACATTATAGGAATTATAATTACAGGAAAGAATGATTTTGATGAAGAGGGATTTTTTTGAGATAGGCTTTTAAAAATTGATCAACATTTTAAATTTAATTCTATGCAAATTTTAATTTCGAATTAAATGCATTTATTTACAACTTCTTTTTAACTATATACTGTCCGATCTCTGCAATACTGTATCCTCTGTTAATCTACTTATACATCATATTTTTCTGAAGTCCCGAATTTCACCAATAGCTCTAAAGCTCGGCAAAATCACCAAACATCGATTTTATCCCACGGAACCAAGTTTCCAAATTTCTAAACGTATCCTGAAACCAATTCAGCAATTGAAATGGGTAGACGGACGTATAGACTATCTTTAAGACATTTTGTGACTGGGAGTTTATCAAAGTCATACACTTATTTAATACTAAGATAAGCCTATCCAAAATAAAACCAAGTTCAAGAGTCCTTTCAATATCCTGAGATAAAGCTTTAGAAAATTATAAATTCATTTCATGAAGAAAATTTTCTGAAATCGATAATTTGACGGTTTGCTTGTAATTAAAAAAACTAACTTTTAGTAGAAGTTATTTACAAAATCTAGTTTTGGTTTACTAAAAGCTCTACAGTTCAGCTATAGAAAAAATTGTTTCCATCGCTCAAAACCAAAGTTTCTAAATTTTAGTTTCACAAAAGAAAATGTAAGCCTAACCCAGCAATTGAACTGTGCAGACATAGACTATATTTGTAATATTTTATCACTTTTGCAGGTCATCAAAGGTATTATAAAATGTTAAAAAATTAACTTATCCAAAATAAACCAAAGTTCAAGAATCTTTTCATAAGCCAGAGATAAAGCTTTGGAGTAATATTGAATCAACTGTTAAGTTTACACCAAAGGAAGTTGTTTAGAATGAGAAATTAGTTTCAGTTTTTAATAAAAAGAATGTTTATGATTTTTCTCGAAATTTTTAGACTAAATTTATAATTACATACATAATCCTAATACCTTTACGAAACCTACTTTTCTTTAAATTTTTTCTGTTGCATTGAATTTTATTTAAAGCTCATTAGTTCATTAAAAATCATTTTCATTGCACAGAAAACAGAAAATTGAACCCAAAGCAAGTCACTGAAATTTGCAGACTACATTGTAATATTTATTACTTACAGGTCATAAAAAGTATTAAAAAGCTACGCTAAAAAGATAAACCCATCCAAACTAAATCCAAGTTCAAGAATCCTTTCAATAGCCTGAGATAAAGCATTGGAGTAATACTGAATCGACTGTCAAGTTTACACTACAGAAGGGAACAACCCGATTCAATTCAATACTAATACATGCACCGAACCTATTTGAAGCTTCTGGAAGAGTTGATGTTGATAGTTGATATCATTCAATATTCTGCAGAGCTTCTAACTCCAACCAAAGTCAGCCAACACCTTCACTTCACTGCAATGCATTTTTCATTTAATTTTTCTTCTTCTCTTTCATTGCATTGCCATTCAACTGCCACTAGACCAAGAGGCAAGGTACTCTCTCTCAATTCTCAATAGATCTTTAAATGAAGAATACATTAAGACAAGAACTAAACCAACAAGTACAAAACTAAATGCAAAACTGCTTAGTGACAAGATACATCGCTTGACTTAACCGATATGCATGTAATACCCAACCAATCCTTTTTCAAAAGGTGGTTCAGTTCAATGTTGTATTATGTACAAGAAGTAGATTCACTTTATGCTGCAATGCAACACAAATTCAGCCAACTAAACCAATTTACTAACCCAAGTTTATGCAATGTTTAATAAATGATTTGTATGTTGATTCTTTGCTATGTGTGATAATAAACAGGACACGATTTCATTCCAGTCCAACACTTCACTTTCTTAAGCATTGCATTGGCAATAATAATGCATTGATTAGAGGAAAACGATTTTGCATTAAATTTACTTTGTAATGTAACGCAAGGGTGTGGGGGAATGGACTCTAAAACGATAAAAATACTGTATAAAATTTACCCTATGTTACAAAGCAATTTTTAATCCATTGCTTTTTCCAGTTCCAGCTGAACAAATTATAAAAATTAATTCCTACCAAAAACTACACAATATTTTTCTTAACTAATATTAGGAACATGACAGATTTTCAATTCTTAACTAAAAGATAGTAATTGTCACTAATTTAGTTTGAAATTTTAAGAATTATCTTCACAACTGTTAAAGATTCGGGGGAAATCCTCCGCAATTATAATTCTATTTAGTTCTATCGCTCGGATAATACTAATAGACTTTAAGAATGAACCCACATATTTCTGGGTGTATTGTACATATGGGCTTAGTACCAAAAAGCTTAATATTAGTTCGATTCGATACCACATTGTGATACTACATGGTAATGGCACCGATAACAATGGTTTGGTTTGTATTGGGCTTAAAATTCATAATATACCATAAAATTGTTGTCACTATTGCAGTTGCAACTGGATGCAAATGAGTTAGTGATAGGATCAAACCTATGATTTTTAAATCTTAAAACACTGAAATTCAGTTATAAAAGAAATTCGACATCCAAAATTTTTTGTCCTTTGTTTCTTACCAGAATATAATACAATAATCTAATAACCTTATTTGGTCTTATAATATAACTTTGCCGGTATTGCTGAACTTATGTATAACTTGACTTTTTACACTCAATTGGTTTTTTATTTTATTTTATTTTATCCTTTGGAATCGGTATCAATTCATTTGCTATAATCAAAAAATTTCTTAAGCTTATAATAACCTATGAAAAGCTTACAAGTTACATTCACTATTAACTCTGGGAGCAAGTTTAAGTTCCATGAGCTAGTTGTCTTGTTTAGCAGTAGTTGTAAAGCAACTAGTAATATCATAAGTCCAATCCAACCAGTATTAGCATTATAGTTAATAAGTAGTAAAGACTGTCGATGTGCACATACATATATTTGCATATGGTCCAACTTCAAACTAAAACTATAGAGTCAACTAGTCAACCTCAACCTCAACAGTACTAACTGCTACTACTACTACAGTTAAATCTATACTTTTTGAAATATATCAAGTGGCTTGGCCTGGTATAGTTAGCAACATAGTGTGTTGACTCTGCCAAATCTTCCTATTTTTTATATTACTATACCGATAAACATGCATATGCCATGCGAAGCTAACTAACGATAAAGCCTGAATTCTAAACACTGTTCAATGTTGAATAACATTAAATATATCTACCATAATAGTTAGCTTTTAGTCTACATAAGACCGTGTTCCAGTCCTAACCTCTATCCAAAATCTAAATCCAAATCGAAAAAACTAGCTTAATTACAACTATATCATTTACTACTACAATCTACAATATTAATTACCTTTCATAATTAGTAATCGATTATCTATCAATCAATCAATTCTTATATTAATATTAGATTCCTCTTAATATTCTACACCTAACACCTTCCCCGTTTACATATTTTGCTTATTACCTCCAAACCTCATTGATTGGAAAACTATTACTTTTATCCATCGTACCTAAATAAAAAATACGAAATATTCCACGAAAAAGTCAATGCTGACCCTGTCTATCTAATAATCATAATTAATATAATAGGATTCAATTCAATCGGGTCACCTACTGCAGAATCCAGCAGAAGCTCAACCTCTCCCTAAAAGTGGTCAAGTTATTGCTGCTTTCTCTCTACATCAAATACCTACCTAAGAGTAACTCTCATCATCATATCATTGTCAATAAAATCTCTCTTTGTGTACAATCGTCCATTTAAAGAGCGAACACAAATAAGGAAGCAAAACTAAATCGAAATCTGGGAAAGGAGAAATCGATTTGGTTAATTGATACTAAAAGCATATAGAAAACAAAATAGTTTAGAACTTTATTTTTATTAATGTACGAGTAATCCATCTGTCCAAACCTCAAGTGTTCTGTTCTGTTCAGTGCTGAGACTATATTGATAAACAAGTGTCCCTGGACTGATCAATAATATTTATATACTGTACGATACAACTGTCAACCTTCTTCCAGAATAATATTAATAAATTAAAAAAGTTTTTCATCCACACGCACGCTGACGAAAGTAACCCAAGCCACGAATTTGGTACATCGATCGACTCTATCGACACCAAGACCTAAAGACCCTAAACTAATAAAGTAAGTAAAAGTAACATAACAACGATTATAAGTTATCTCTGCTCTGCTTTTAAACTTTTTATCATCATCGTTTTTTTCTATCATAGCAAATTTTAAGCTTCATCATCAACTATCTAATAATATTGTATCAAAATATCCAATAACTTTTTACTCTCTTGGTATATCTATAATAAAAAGTAAAATTTCATACTTGAACGAGCTAAAGAAGAGTCATTCACTTCAAAGTTCCAATATCAAATCCAAACTTTGTCTTAAATTTAAATAGAAAAGTTGTTGAAAACTTTTTTTTACATTTGCTTGGGATTGAATTAATTCTTGCTTAAGATTAGGAGGATTTTGCAATAGTTTACTTCACTGACACATACCAGCATTATCTAACAAAGTTATATATAACTAGAACATTATACACCTAAGAGTTTACAATTTGAATAGACTTCTTTAAAAGCACTGACTCTGACTTCAGCTTGAAATATCAGTATCATCGATCAGATTCACTTTCATTGCAAATACATTTAGAAGAGAGTAAAAAAAACTCCTTAACTTTATTGAACTCAAAGCGTGTGTGGAGAATCGGGAAGAAAAGTGTGAAATTTTAATTTGACATTTAAAGTTTGAAGAACTTGCAAGTACACACTGACTGACTGCATTATATCGTGTAGTCGTTGCATTGCGTTGTGTTGTGGGTCTGTATATCATTTATTTGAAAAAGTAAAAAATTAAATCTATCACATCTGTCAAGTCAACTGCATAAGTTAGTGACTTCAGTATTCATCCAGTCCTCATCGTCTCTTTACATTTTATGAATACATTCAGCTGAATTTAGATACAAGATTCTTTTATTGTGAAACTTATATAGTGACTTTATAAATCATATTATTGCCATAATAAATTCATCTTGTACTGCATTATTGAGAATTCCAATAAAAGGCAAAACATTAATTGACATTTAGAGTTTTTCTCAATTACAAAATCTTTTCGGGGAAAAGCCGGTTTTATTCACTTAATTTCGATTTAAAGAATATGCCAAAAGCTGTTAAAGATGATTTATTGACCTACTATATCAATCAATAAGATAGTTTTCATCAAAACTTTCTTTTACGAATCGAAGGTAAGGAATTAAAAAAATATTTATATTAAACTTTGCATAAAATTAATTTAATTAAAAATCATAATAATTCATTTCATTAAACTACTAAGGCATAACATTTTAATTTTCTGCCCATTTAATCCAAAAAAATTTTTGTCTTGGGCGATTCGTCATAATTAAAAAATCCAGCTTGTAGATTTAAGATGCATGAAAGTTGTAAAAGTATAAGAAGATTGTTCTTCTTTTATTTGTGTTCCTATTAACATTTTCTCATTAAGGAGACAGCAGGCGGTTATGTAATTAAAAAGATGGGACAAATCTATATAAATAAAACATAAGACAATTTAACTCATGCCAGGTTGCCTGAATGTACGAGTTTTCTTTCTTGGAATGTTAACAATAATAGAAAAGTTTTCTGTGTCGAAAATAAAGTCGACATACATATTTTCTCATGTTTATTATGAGAGGATGACGATACCAAACCAATGCCATATGTGTACAATATAAATTGTGTAGACAGACAGTTTTGCTATATAGTGAAGGCTAAGGAGAGCATTCCATGATTAAATTTAATTAGCTGGAATTAGACAATGGTTTCAGTTCGTACTCCAGTTTCATATGTGTCAGCCCCATCCCATGCCATTCATACTAATAATAATAATGAAAAAACACATGTGTGTAGTGTACACATATAAATATAAAAAGTAGTATGGTATGTCAAACAAATGACTTTTTAAGGTTTCGTCCTAGTTTTCATCATTTTGGCAAATAGGAACAACTCATTGTTTTGCTAGAATGTTACAGGGATTCTGGATTTTTTAGGAAGAAACTGGAGCAATTTGCATACAGATTTATTTAACTTTATTTGAACATTCTTTTTATATTTGAAGTAGTAAGTTGCCCAAGGGAAAAATATATTTACGTAGGTGCCTAATAAAGTGTAAAAAAATATTTGATCGATTTTGGTATGAATTTTTATTTCTTAAAATATGATTTTATACTTTCATGGAATACATTTAATATCAAAATTAGACAGGAGTTTGTTAAGATGAAGGATAAAACTTATTAATAAAGCTAATGGGTTTATGCTTAGAATTTGGAGCTTAGGGGATTTAGATTTTATTTTGAATCCAAGTGTAAACAATAAGGTAATAAATTCCATTGTATTTTATCAAAGGTCAAGTTGTACCGTTATCGTATACACGTAATTATATGCAAGCATTATATAAATTTTAATTGCTGTTAATTTGAATTTGGATTTTGATTTAATCTATTTTAATTTCTTAAAGTTCAAATCCCTACAATTTAAATTTGTTAGTTGAAATTCAGACATTTTATTTTTAACACGTTGTGCTAAGACATTACACCATAAGTTCATATACTTCAGTTTCCAATTTAACTTGTATAGTGAAACCTGAAAATGACGTAGAAAATTAAAAATGATTAGTTAATGCTTTCATTGCTTGCAAAAAATTCGCAACATTCCTTATCAAATCACCCAAGTGGAAATCCCAGCTGTAAAAGTGGTGACTGGGTGAGTAGGTTAAAGACAAATTGTAAGCAATAACTCACTTGAAGATTTTTAAAATTCTCCACTTTTACAACCGGAACGTGATATCATGAACTGTCTAATTAGGCCAAATTTACGAGTATGGAGTAGCAACTTCCATGAGAAATTGAAAATTGATGATTTACTTTTTTATAATTTCTGCAGCCTAAGACATCAGTCGCAGTTTTAGAGTTAAAACAATAACAAATTAAACTACAACTTGAATCTGGAATGATAGCAATCTATAAAAAAGCAGGTAGCTACTTAGCTTGCAAATCTTGCAATACCCTATGATAATAAGTTGTAGGAGGTCTTCCTTTAATTGCCTACGTGGTGTTGGTGTAAGGGGAAAAAAGCAATGTGTAGGCATTTATCCTTGTTAATTCTCTATTTTTAAAACCCCAAAGGACTATTTTTATAAAATAAACCTTAATTATCAACTGAAAAAATCAGAGGTTGGAGGTGCATGGCGAAGGCGTTTATTTCACACGTAGAGATGGATTTTTAATTTGGGGTAAAATCACTTAAATAAATTTTTGATAAAATTGGTGGATTAATAAAACCATGTTGCTGTTGAACTTTAAAAATCATCTTCTGTGTGTCCTTCAAGTTCATTAAATTATATAATACAAAGTAATTTGAGGCTCCACTCGAAGTTATATAATATTTAATACAATAAAATAAATCAGCCTCGCGCCGCGGTTCGTAGTAAATAAATTCCTGGGGATTTGCAAATGAAGTTATCCTTGAACTAATTGCAACTTTATTACTAATGCTTGCTTAGTTCTAGAGCATAATAGATAGTTCCAGGTTTTAGCATTTTTTCTATTTATTTTATAATTTTTTGTTCTACTAGAACAGTTTTAAAAATTGGTAGTGAGTGAGTGAGTAAAACATCATAAAATACTCGTAGATAGGGAAAATGTCTAGAATAATATTTCACCCTGAGTGAGAAAGCTGAATGTGTTATTGTGTGCAAATAAGAATTTTTGCAAGCAAATAATGTAAATGTGCTGTATATTAACACTTTCCCATTTTAGATAGATAAAAGGTAAAATATCAGTCTGAACTTGGAAAGTAAGTAAGTTTACGATTTGCAATTTCAAGTTCAGCCATTTCACAGTTTGCTCATTGAAAGCAACCAGAGGAGACATTTATAGGATTTGTGAATTTTGTACACAAAGTGTTTCTGATGAAAGTGTACAGAGAAGCTGATATGACATTATAGAGTGTGACATATGGCTAATGTTATATTTTATTCATGTTATTAATAATTACATGTTTATTTTCTCTGCAAATTTCACGGAAATGTATGTGTCACATATTTGATACAAACTCTCGGAATTCTCTATGTCCTATTTGAACAATGAGGAGTTTTATTCATTCATGTATGAGCATAAGGGCATTGATGTTGACCTGAAATTGGAACTTTCTATTGAAATTTGAAATTATCAATTGAGTTTGTGTTTTAGGGAAACTTTTTATAAATAATTTTGTTTGTTATTTTTTAATTTCTAAAGTTCTTCCTATGTTTGTTTTTATCGAGTACTGTACAAAACTATTTGTTTGTAAATTGTGGATAGATTACTACGGATAGTTTAGAAGAGTGGGATAATATTTCGGGTCCAGGTTATTCTATTGGAATTACTGATTTTTTTAAAAGAAATAATAAAAGGAAATAATGAGTTAATTATGATTTTGATGTTGACTTGAATATGTATAGCGTCTTTGCTATTTGTGGGTCATAAAAAAATTTTTAGAATGATACAGATTAGACAGAATAAAGTTTTGAACATTTTAATACATTTTCTGAACTATTACAGAATTCCAGAGTAATCTTACAAATCGACCACTAAAGCCGCAACCTATTATACATGTAATACAATGTAATTAGTCAGATCTTCTTTTTCGGTTAAAATTTCCAGAATTTCTTTGAAACTCTCTCTTTCATCCAAATCTCATATACCCCACTGCTGATAGTGCTGATTAATGATTAAGCAAGTTAAAACAAATTACGCAATTCGAGATGATTAATTGACAAATTTTGAGTAAACAGGATTATTAGCTAATTGGAAGGAAACAAATTTTGAATTCGAACTAACAAGCAATTAACAAAAGAACGTTATATATAGTAAAGTTAAATTGCAGATTCTTTACCTTTTTTATTATTTCATCCTTCAACACTATAAAGATAGAAGACACGAAAAGCTTTGATAATTGATAAGCTACAATTAGCAAAGCTGGTCAGCATATGGGAGGTAATTAGTAGCTTCGTTTTGTTCAATAATTTGAATAACTACGTGACTTTTGGTTTAGTTAATAAAGCTTTATCTCCAAACCTTTTCATTGTGTTTACCTACACTACGTTATTAAGTAAACTTCCTAGAATTGTTTTGCCACTTTTGACAAATGCCATCCAGACCAGACCAGAGATGTACCAATGACAATTTACTTTCAATTTGCAAAAGAGATTTGATGTAAACTGTCAAACTTTACATGGAATGGTTGTAACGAAAACATAAATTTTTCAATCAAAATAATAATCTTGAGTAATTAATTTGAATAGAAAAAAATGTGTATTATTTTATTACATTAATTTGATGAGTTCGTTTAGTCACCTTGTGATGTTATTAATGAAATGCAATATTATTATTCCTTATTTTTATCAATGACGATTTTTTGTTCAAACTTTAATTAGCTTCTTATAACTTGCCAAGCTGTCACTATCGTGTCTTGTCTGTATGTGTCAAAATCAATTTTAACTGACAGGACAGGTTGAATTGAACTATTGATCTGTCATTGGATTGGGTAATTATTACAGTATTTTAATCTATAAGTTTCAACAGGTGCATTTTTTCTTTTGAAATTTTAAAATATTAACCCTGTGCTAAAACAATAGAATAATTAAAAATCATACTATACCGTGTTTAACGCATTCTTTTCCTTGCAAATAAATTAAACTGTACTGTATATGATATAATATCAAAGGATAATCTTAAGCCTTATGACTTATGTCATGACGTCTTGTAAAGTTAGATGTGCTTTTAAAATTGCAAGTTGAAATAAAACGCAGAAGTATCAATGAAATGTCCTGAGTGTTGAAGTCCTGACCATTACAGTAATAATAATTGCTCACTAAACTCTCTAAAAGATTGGGTAGTTACTAACTGCATTGTAATTTGTAATAGTCTTCATGATCTTCATCCAAACTGTTCTATAATTATGGATAATTATTACTATTTGTAAAAGCAGAAGCCACGATTCTGAATTCTGTCGGACTCAAATCGACAGTTGGATGCTGGATTGTGCATGCAATGACGTGGGATTGGTGGGATATATAACTTGTAATTATGACTTGTTAAGCTTTAGAAGGGAGATTCTATTTTAATTGTGGAAAACATAATGATAATAATGGCTGAGGGTTGCAGAGTTGAAGTTGCTATTTTGCAAATTATAATTGCTTTAGGAAATTAACGTGAATATTTCATTTGGTATTTTTTAAACTGAAAAATAAGGCCAAAAGAATTAAAATGTAGGGTAAACACCGATTTTGTGCTTGTTAGTGCATAGTGTCATTTGGTTTTAAATGTTAATATAGATAGAAATACACCAAGTGACAGTCTGTAAACTTACAAATATTATAAGACTAGCAAAAACATCTTGAATTTTATAATACAACGATCAATGAGACCATTTAAAACATTTAACATTCAAAATAAAACGAAGTACACAGAGAGAATAATAGATAGAACGAAAACTGCATTTTTAACAACTTAAATTAGACAATTATCCCTGTTTTAATGACAACTTAAACTTTTAGACAGTTGAATATCCTAAAAGTAAATCACTCTTGTTAATATACACAGAAATCGTCTAGGGATTAGCAAGAATGTGTTAAAAATGTTATTTACAATCTTGTTGTTAGTTAGTAGTTTAAATGGTGTGGGTATGCATTCAATGATACGTAAGTGTAATTTAATGCTTTTAGGCTATAAACTGAAGAAAGAGAAGCACAAACAAAATCATGAAAACTTTTATCCCCCAACATTGAATATATATGTAAAAGAGGCTTAACTCTGTTTAATTTAATCCTTTAGTAAACAACGAATAACAAAATAACTAACCAATTGTTATTATTAAAAGCATTGAGAGAGAATGCACCAAATCGCATTTTATTTTTTTGTCAAAATACTTTTACGTCTAGGCCGTGGCACTTTGTAGTTAGATGTTATTTTATCACCGATATAATATGTGCATCGATTTACTTCTTGCTTTAGAAAGATTTTAAACATTTTTCTTAAAATCCATTTTGATTTTGTGAGTTTAAGCTTTTGACAAGTTGAATGTAATTTTAGGGAAGTGTGGATGAATGGAACTTCTTTTGTAAATAAAAATTTAATTACGATTGTTTTCTTTTCATCATTTTATCATCCGCTGTTACGTACGTACAGCACGTGGAGGTTGAACGTTGAACAATATGAATTATATTATATGTAACGAGTTACGATAAGGCTATGCGAGTATTAATTAAGTTACAAACGAATTGAAACTGATTGTGAGGTTTGTTTATGTTGTTTACAATTTTATTTTATGGTTGTCGGTATTCATATAAAAGATGCTGTACGTCATCACATCAAATCTTACTTTTATTAACGTGCTTTTAAAATGTTTAAGAACTTTTAAAATCTTAGTTCAACTACTATTAACGTTAATCTTGCATTGTTAACTAAGCTGTTACGATTTTTGAGAATATGCTAAGAAGGTTAATGATGCATTGGTTTTGTTTTCGAGATATTATTGAGTTTGTCTTTTTCTGGGTTCTGATCTTGTTAAGGAGCGCCAGCTGCTTTATGTTTTTCACTGCGTCTGTCTGTGTGTCTGTCAGTCTGTCAGAGCGATAACTCAAGAACGGAATGAGATATCCGGATGAAATTTGGTATACATGTTCTAGACCCCAATAGTTTTCATGAGTTCGGAGTTTGTAGGACCACCCCCAAGGTCACAATAAAAAGGTCAAATTTCTGACCCAATGTTAAAGATAGGTAAAAAATTTTTTTTCGATATGGCTTCTTCACTGTCACCGCTTACTTACTATAATACTATGACCCCTCAAAGTACCCATTTGACCCCCCAAAAGTCCCCCCCAATGCTAAAGATAGGGAATTTTTTTTCGATATGGCTTCTCCACTGCCACCGCTTACTTACTATGATTTTTCCACTGTCACCGCTTACTTACTATGATACTATGACCCCCAAAAGTCCCCATATGACCCCCCAAAAGCCCCCCCGTGCTCTGACGCTCCTTTGTTACACCATTTACTAAGGTTTATTAAGTATCGTCAGATGCTTTATGTGAACGCTCATGGTGTCTGTTAGTCTGG
The DNA here is from genome assembly GCA_034696405.1 of Isotoma caerulea. NCBI lineage: Eukaryota > Metazoa > Arthropoda > Collembola > Entomobryomorpha > Isotomidae > Isotoma > Isotoma caerulea. The sequence continues at coordinate 13,909 of JAQFZZ010000822.1, forward strand.
TAGTCCGTTAGTCTGGAAGTCCGGAAGTCCGGAAGTCCGTTAGTCCGTGAAGGCGATAACTACCGAACCGTTTAACATATCGACGTCAAATTTGGTACACTTGCTCTAGACCCCCATAGCTTGGATAAGTTCGCAGATAGGCCCTGTAGGACCACCCCCAAGGTCACAATAAAAAAGTCAAATTTTTGACCCAATGTTAAAGATAGGGAAGAAAAAATTTTTTTTTCGATATGGCTTCTCCACTGCCACCGCTTACTTACTATGATACTATGACCCCCCAAAAGTCC
>JAQFZZ010000823.1:0-14194 GCA_034696405.1 Isotoma caerulea
AACGGTAAACGGAAAAATTTTTGACTGATACACGGTACACTGGCCGTGTACCGAAACTGCCATTCGGAACACCCCTACTGGAAACGGTAGTGAAGTCACCATTGGTGTTGTTATATACACCTCGTTTCACTTATCAAATCTCTTCTTATGTGTTTAAAGTCATATTCACCTCACCAAAATCCTCTTAAAGGATATACAAAGAAAGATAGTCAATGCTAACTCTTTCTCTCTCTCTCTCTCTCTTGCTGGAGATAATATTTGGTTCTGGAAGAATGAAAGCAAGTTTGAAAAGGATAGAGTGTCACTTCATGTCCTGTTTCTCCCATGTCCGTTCCGAAACAGATGAATGAGATGAGATGACTTTACTTTATGTATTCCAAGTGTGTCAGGGATTTACTTCTTTCCTTTAAATTATTTTAGTAGCTTAAAGCCTGACATTTTTCATTGCAGTAGTCTTAGCGTCAGTCTTCATTCAGGTCATGAACTTCATATTTCGTATAATAATATGAAAGAAGTCAGTACAAGTACAAATAATATGCTGTAAAAGCAAATAAGGAATCAAGTTGTTAGACTTTTAGGGTAAAATGCAACGAAGGGTATTGTCGAAAGGACACGAAACATTGGATCGAAGCTTTCATCTTCGGAGAAATCTTGGGCAGATTTCCGGAGTCGGAGCACGGGCAACCGAACTGCGGGTTTGCTTCGTTATCGTCCCCATTCTCATTTATTTGAACACTTTATCCTAAATCCGTTGTGACTAGGGCACAGATTTTTAGATCTGTAGTACAGTACTCTAAATCTTAGATTTAAAGTGGACTTTAGCGAGCATGGTACTGAGTTATGGTTTTTGTCGGGGTATCTTTTCTTATTTAATATTAAGATTAACCTTTAATCCCTTCGGTTGTTCAAATCTGCAAAATAAGCTTTGTTGAAAATTACATAAAAACACCAAGGACTCTTTGTTGCTTTGCTTGCCGTAGGGAGTTGAAGAATTAAGACTACAACTTTTATTAGCTTAGCTACAAGTCCTTCTCATCTCCTTTGAAAACAAGCTGGAGTTGTAGAGTGACAAGGCTTTAGGTTCAGTTGGGACTTGAAGCTGAGGATATGAAAGACGAGCTGGTTGCTAATGCCATTCTCTCTGTAAATGGAAGAGGAAAAAAAAACTTTGTTTGGTCAACAGCAGATCTTTTGTAGGGTCTGATGGATCTAAATATGGGAAGGAATGGAGGACCCTTATGGAAACTTATGTAGTAGTTGTATACAGTAGTAGATTTATCTTTTATCTCCGTTTTTGGTCATTTCAACTAAAGTTTTTCCTACAGTTCATTCGGAAGTTCTTAAAAAGTTCTTCTAAGAGGTGGCCATCTGTTTGTGTCTGTTCATTTAGTCCTATAGAGTAATTCAGGATTCCTTCCGTCTGTTAAATTTCAGGCTATTTCTAAAATCATAAATGAATGAAGAAAAAGACTCGTTGAAAGGTTAGAATATTAATTGAACAAAAACTAAACCCTATCATTGAATTTACTGTGTTTAGAAGAGTATGAACTCGCTTTTAAAAGGAATTAGCTAGCTCTTATGATTGAATTTTATCTCAAAGCTTTAAAAGCCTCAAGCTCGGTTTAGAGTTTCCTAAAAATGTCTGACTCCGTCTGAAATGAAACGCAAGCATTTGAAGCATTTAAAGAATGACTTTGGAGAATTTTAAGTGTGATGTTAGTATGATGAACTCCAACATGTATTATGCATTGCACTTGGGTAGATAGCGTATGGTTTAAGAATAGTAATTAAATTATTATTTAGGTTCGGTCCCTTTGTACAATGTTTTAATGTGCTTAGTATCATAATATCTTGTTTATAAAACATCTGCATCAGTGTGGTCTTTCGATGTTTGGAAGTTTTGATGCATTGATATTATCCATTAAGCTCATCCATGCCTAAGTAGTTTATTTATCTTGAGTATTTTTCACTTGTACCATATCTTTGTTCACGCTGTTTACAAAAGTTCTAAACCATGATATTGCTATTTTGACTGAAAGAATCAAGATTTTTGTATTAAGATGATTGTCAAAGCGAAAAAATGCTAATTTTCAGAAAAGTTGTAATATCAAAATGATGATGGGTGGGACAGTACCAATGATCAATAATAGCATACCATAACATTTTAGGAAACTGCTTTCTTTGACATAATAAAATCGTGACAAATCCTTATTATGTTTGTTTGTAACTTCCATTTATAGTTCCTGAGAAACCAACAAATCTTACCGTAGTATGGGTGACAGACTCAATGATGGAACTTTCGTGGTCTCAGCCAGCCAAACCGAATGGAAAATTGGAAGGATACCGAATTTATTACATGCAAAATAATTTCACAGATGTTGTAACCGTAAAACAACCAACTGAAAATATGAAGTTTGCTCTAACGCGTCTTGGTACGTTTCTAAAATTTTAAATATAAATCTCTCAAAACATCCATGAGTGTAATTTGAATTTTAATGTTATTTTGATTTGCAGAGCCGTTTACGGATTACAAAATATGGGTGAAGGCCTTCACTTGGAAAAATGAGGGTGAATCATCAGATACAACTGTAGTGAAGACGGATGTCCGTGGACCAAGTCCACCTATAATAGTGAATGTGTCGTGCAAGTCGGAAGACGCTTTATATATCGCATGGAAAAGACCTTCGAAGCATTACAATGCTATCGATTTCTACTATGTAGACTATAGAAGCGAAGAGTGGAGAGATTTTGAGGAAGAAACTCTCACTGCTAATGAAACGGAAGATAAAATTCAATCGGTATAGACTCCAACGAAAAAATAAATCGATGCTGGTTTCCGAAAATATCAATTCTTCCCAGTGGTTGTAATAATTTAATTATTATTTTGATATGTTTTTTATAGATCGTCCTTCAAAACTTGACAACAAATATCATGTATGAAGTTCGAGTCCGGGGTGGAACGAGGAGTGTTATTGAGACAGAAAAAGTTTATAAAGGCGAATACTCTGACTCGAGAAAAATTCTTATGCAGCCAAACTGCGAGAAACTTCAAAGGATAGCACAGCCCCGTTCAACCACTGACTTCACACCTCTTATGATTGCTGTAACTATTTGTGCATCATTCATCTTGATCCTGGTGCTGATAGCTGTCGTTATTTGGAGGTGAGTTCGAAGTTCGAAACATGTTGAGTAAACATTAATATCAGGAGTGGATGTTTCATGAAAAAATGTTATTAGTGCAAATAAAAAGGATTCTGGCATTCTGGTTGTTTGCTCGTTGTAGCATATGTTACTTACCTGCTAACAAATTTAACCTTCACGATTCAATTCTCTGTATCAACATTTCAGGCGATGTTTCCAAGGAGCATATTATTACTTGGACGACCCACCCCGAATTCCACCTTTACTTGGTGGAACAGGATGGGAAGGAGATTCCACGGATGAACTCAAGCGAGCAGTTCCAGCGCATTTGTTTCCAAAACATGTTTCAGAGCTTCATGTAGACGGGGATATTGGATTTTCAAAAGAATATGAGCTGATCCAATCCGCATCCGTACAAGATGAATTCCCTTCGGAACATTCCCAGCACCCTGATAACAAGCAGAAAAATCGATATCTCAATATAGTAGCTTGTAAGCCTTTACAAGTTTATAATTTGTTTTTGCTGTGTAAAATGTGGACTAGATTATTGATTAATGTGAATGGTCGAAAATAATAGATGATCACACAAGGGTCAGATTGCAGCCAATGCCTGGACAGAAAAAATGTATTGACTATGTAAATGCCAACTACATCGATGGATTTCGTAAAGCTCAGGCGTATGTTGGAACCCAAGGACCGCTTCCCTCGACCTTTGACTGTTTCTGGAGAATGGTGTGGGAACATAATGTTCATATCATCGTTATGATAACCAACCTTGTTGAAAGAGGACGAGTAAGTTATTTTCTTGATACTTTTAAATTAAATTATGTATTTACTTGAATTGTATTTTCCCTCTGTAACATATATTTTAAACTCTCCTGTGTCTGTAGAAATGGTAGAACACATTTTGTAAGGTGATTGGTATTGTAGTGTAGATATAATGAATTTTGTATGTATCAAAGGTAGCATGCCTTGTACGGACAATTTTTTTGAAATAGGGAACATGATGAGATTTTTGATTGTACTCATTCATGCTGCTTTTTTAGGAAAATCGCGTAAAGAAATCCTTTACAGCTCAGTGCTCGGAGGTATGAGCTGGCTCGAGCACGAGTTTTTACTCGCATCTTTTTTGCCACTAGCTACATAGTATGCCTGACCTGGCACCTATCTATTTAGAAACCTATATTGGTTTTAGTTTATTAGATTTTCTAGCCGTCTAGTCTAGAAGCTTTTAGAAACTGTATTGTGCTTCTCGGTTTTTGTAATCGACATTTTGAGATATAAAAACTGTTTTAGCCTAATTTCGATGTTTCTATTTACAGAAAAAATGTGACATGTACTGGCCAAAGGAGGGTACTGAGACTTATGGAGTCATTCAAGTCAGACTGGTAAAAGAAGAAGTCATGGCCACTTACATTGTGAGGACGTTCCAATTAAAGCATCTAAAGGTACATTTTATTTCCATACAGCCTTGTTTTACTTTTTGTATATAGTTTGCAATATTTTGATTATTATTTCCATCCTTCTGCTTCTCTAATCTTTTGTTTCAACATAAATATCTCACTAAAGTATTCTCAACCCGTTTGTGGATCTCAGTTGAAGAAAAAGAAGCAAACGATTTGCGAGAGGACAGTTTATCACTATCATTATACAAACTGGCCTGACCATGGCACTCCAAGCCATCCATTGCCCGTTCTGAGCTTCGTTAAGAAATCGTCCGCTGCCAATCCTTTAGATGGTGGTCCTATCATTGTTCATTGCAGGTAATAATCGTTCCGAGTAATTGGATAGGATGTACAAGAGTTAACGTTTACTTATGAAACTATTCTATTTGTTTTCCTGTAGTGCTGGAGTTGGAAGAACGGGGACGTATATAGTGTTAGATGCCATGCTACGACAAGTTCGAGCTAGAGGAGACTTAAATATTTTTGGATTTTTAAATCATATTAGAACCCAGAGAAACTTTTTAGTCCAGACTGAAGAGCAGTATATCTTTATACACGATGCACTCCTTGAGGGTATCGAGAGGTAAAAAGTCACGTCCAATTAAACACTTTATTTAAAATACAATAGTACTTTTTAGTTTATCAACTGAAATTTAATTTTTTTATCTTGCAGTGGGGAGACGAATGTAAATAAGAGTTATTTGTCACGATACATCCATAGTTTGCTGTCTGGCAGCTATGCAGATGAGAAATCGGAAGTTTCTAGTCTTCTTGAACGGCAGTATAAGGTAAGTACCTTATATTTGCATTAATTATTTAGCGAGTGTAATACCTTATCTTTCGAATAACTAAAATAATATTTTCTTTGTAGCTGGTCACGCAATTTTCACCAAAGGATTTTCACTTATCGTCAGCTCTCAAAGCTTGTAATCTCACAAAAAATAGAAATCTAGATTGCGTTTGTACGGATACATACAGGGTGGCTTTAACTCCAAAGCCTGGTGTGGAAGGTAGCGACTACATTAATGCCTCGTTCTTTCCTGGTGAGATTTTTAAAGTTCAGTTGTAATTACGTAGCATTTGTGAAGATCTTACTTTCAAATATTGACTATTTACATATAATCAGGGTATCACCGATTGCAAGAGTTCATAGTAACTCAACATCCACTTGAGAGTACAACTCCTGAATTTTGGCAAATGTTGTGGGACCACAACGTCCAAACTGTGGTCGTGCTTTCCATCATTGACAACCAAGAATATCCCACTTTTTGGCCACCCCACGGAGAAGATATGGATTTTGAGACATTCCGAGTTAAACTGTCACATGAGTCGGATCAGGGTTGCTTCATAATTCGTGATTTCTCCATCCAGTCACTTCAGGATGACTACGAATTAAATATCAAAATGGTTCAGTGTTCACATTGGCCCCATACAATGATCTCTCCCACCTCAGCCGTCTTCGAACTCGTTACATTTGTCCAGGAATCGTTACGAGAATCTTCCTCAGGTCCTATCGCTGTGCTTGATAGGTAATTTGAACTCAATTATTTTATTTACTGGTCTGTAATTGACTTGCGACCGTCTTAATGGCTTTTTTTATGAATATAGATTTGGTGGTACGGAAGCAGCTTCTTTCTGTGCGTTAGCTACTCTTGTTAAACAAATGAATCTAGAAAACCATGTCGATGTTTATATGTACGCCAAATTGTACCACGAACAGCGGCCAGGAGTATGGAAGACTTTGGTACGTGTATTTATTTTATCTATGTAGCAGTTTGGACACAAATAATTGTCAGGAAAAAAATACGTCTTTAATTCAATTTTTATCTCTATTTTAGGACGACTTCTTGTTGTTATACCGGTGCATGGAAGCCATTGCGTGTACAAGTAATGGTGGTATCGTCAACACACCAACTAGCCCTTCACCTCTTCTTCCCCCTCCAGGTGTGGAGACATTCATTACAACAACTCCGAACATAATTGCGCCTAATGGGCATATAAACGGCAGGATAATCCACAATGGAAACGGGACGATACGAGTCCCTCCAGACGGAATGGAAACGCTGGATCATGCTGGTGATCCCATGGTGTAGCCATTGTGCAACATTTGTTAGTTAGCCAAATATTAAGTGTTTTATATGGCCATATGGACAACAAAGCAAATGCTCCTCCCTGTGATATACATTAGACTGTGGTTTACACGTGGTCTCCCTTACTCTAGACCATCGGCTATCGAAATTCAAGTCACTCATCTCTTCTTTAGTGCTATTTTTTTCAAGTCAGTATGAGTTTTAGGACTCACCTTTCAAGTTCTACTTAACAACGTTCATGTTCAGATCCAAAATTCCCGTTCAGCTCGTCATCAAAGAGCCGAAAAGTTTTACGTGGAACATCGATCAGTCAATATAATATCTTCAACTAACTACATGTCACCTTCATTGAGATTTAATTGCGCAATTTAAAGTAATCTGCACAATCCAATCAGCTGCTACTTTTACAACCATTAAGGCTGATGTTAGACCGGTGGGTGAAATCCTCGGTTTATTTTATGTTTTGCAACTAAACGTACATAAAATTATTGTGTGCATACAAAAGCACGTTAGTTTATGTTAAATGTCAATTGTCTATTCGTCAATGAAAGTGAAGTGAAAGTGAGATTATATTATTATTAGCTAGTACATCGTATCCAAATCCCAGTGACTACGCATCAACTACCAATTTAGGACAAGAACTTAAAATTAGTTGGTGTGTTTAATATTATCAAAGAGCTTTCTTTATCAATTTGCAACGTAAAAAGGTTGAAAATAGCTTAGCTGTATGATTTATGTAACTGCAAATGCAACTAGACTTGACAAATGTGTTTCATTCATGCACGGAAATTCATTTACAAATCGTTTAGCTTTATACTCAGACAAAGCCTAAAGACTATTAAATTAGAAGAGGTTGCAATAACTATAATCGAACGCAGCTTGTTAGAATATCATATTGTTAAGATGTAACGGTTCATTTATATTTGTATCAAATAGTAGGATGCAGATGCAACTTATTGCTCCTATATCTTAAGTTGTCTTTAATTCCGTAACTTCATTAGGAAATGCAGCTGTTTATGTCCGTATTTAATTAAATTCGATTTACAGCTCACAATTATCTCATAATATGATAGTGTGCTTTTAATGAATTAAATAGTTAAGTCACTATGTCGTTGGTATGTAAACTGATGTTGTGGGAAGTATTGTTGCTATTATTTATATATACGCATTGTTGAACCTGTTTATGTAAGTACAAGAGGTATGTGAATTTCATTGTTAAGACGATGTACATAAACCTATCGATATCTGTACAAAATTTATTACGCTGTCCCCCTTTAATTAAATGTATCGTCGGTTTGGGTATATACATCGGAATTAGCTTTAAGATTAGATAGCTATTTAGTTTTTAACTGTGGGAGCTTTTCTAATATTTAAACTTAAGGTTAAGGCAGGTCAGTCTTGTTGGAATAGACTGCTTCCTTTTTTTCTTACATTGTCTGTCCGGTTTTGTTGTTTTATAAGAATAAACTTATTATGTTGTTCCTTATCAGTTTTTTAAAAATTTATTTTCATTTACCTTACGTTTTATTAGGTTTGTCGCAATTGCATTTTTATTTTCAGAAATTTTATACCATCCGAATCTGGTGATATTATTATGTTACAAAGAAATGAAGACGTTTCGCCCTCTATTTTAACCTTAAGTTGGAAATCATGATCAAGACTGAAGTTTCAAAAATACCATTTAAATTTACATCATCTTTAAAAATGCCTGCAAATTTTTCACTTTTTAAAGGTTTGGTTTCAATTCAACTGCTGCATTTTGTTAAAGGAAAATACCATTTGTACTAAAAGAAATCATGCAAGACGACAGCAAGCGTGAAACAATCAGGAAAATCATAACATTATTTCTTCATGTTATCGAAATGTATAAGTGGCATAAATATTTAAAATTTTATAAAAGTAAAAGATGCGGCGGATAAAGTAAACTCAAAGCGTGTTGATGTTTCATGTCAATTTGAGGAACGCTTTTTTAACTGAATGCCATTACTGTCAGTGTAGGATAAAGTATTTATTGCAAATAGATCTGTGAGCTTGTGAATACTTTCAGTTTTCAATGTGCTGGAAAAATTGCTATAAATGTAAGAATCATATAGTATGAATTTTGTACAGAATGAGGTATTAATTGTAAATCAAAAAGATACAAATTTTCGTGGAAATCCTAAAATTTATCGTATGTTAAGTAACTTACAAATCAATGTTGTAATTTTATTATAAAGGAATTTCCGTTCAAACTCTTGTCGTGTTGTGTTACTACAATGTGGCTGGAAAATCTTCAAATCATGAAAAGTAAAATTTATGAAGATATTGCTAATTGATTGTTGAATCAGAAACATAAACGAAAACTTACAACTTGTTAGTTTTAAGAAAGTATGTAGAGAAGAGACAATGATATAATTATATTCAGTAAGTGCAGGTTAAGTGGAAAGTCGTATGAATGAATAAATCCGTATTCGATGTAAAGCTTAAGGCAGCAATAAATTCAAATCATATGTTTAAAAGTATTGGTATTTGGGAATTTGTAACTTTATTTCAAGCAGTTATAAAACTGAAATTAAAAGTATCGTTTGCTCATGACTTACAAAAATGCCTGAGAAAGTACAGATCCAGGATCACTCAAAAAAATCAAATCACTGAAGGGGAAAAGTTTTAAAAGCTCTCGTCATTCATAATATCATAATGTTATAAATATTTTCAGATTGCATTATGGAGCTGTGGTGGACAGTACTGTAATTGCAGTTCGTGTCGGTCGCTGGCATGCTTTAAGTACACGTACTCTAAAAATATTGTCTAAAACGTTAATTTTACAAGAAGTATATAGGAAGGAAGTGGGTCTATAGGATCGGAAACAGTACACCCTTGACCGATTTGGCAAAGACAAACCAAATACAGCCAAAAGTATGGTTCCATATACCAAATATAGATCAATAAAATGGAACATCACAATAAATTAACTTGACAGTTAATAAATTGACAATAATAGTTTTCCAACTTCAAAAACACATTTTAAAAATAAAATCTTACGCAGCTCGTCAAGACTTATGTGATGGAAATTAAATTGCACAATGTTATAAATTATAGCTAACGGTAGATTAGAGTGTACTAGAGGATTAGCAACGAAATATGAAATAAAGCTATGTTGAAACTTTTCGTTTTACATATTTTTACATATAATGCTTGTAAATACTCAAAGGTGAATGTATCATTTTTATTTAAATATTTACAGTTAAAGTATGTAAAACGTAATAAATTAATTTTCATTTTAGCAAATTCATTAAATTTACAAACAAAGTTGATTGAACGGAACTTGTCAGTCAGATACTAGTATACTAAGTTAATATACTGATAAGATAACGCTTTTGGTTTGTAATAAAAATGACAAAGTTCAGAAGAGTAAGTTATCAGCTTCAACTTTAACCACAAACTAGGCGGACTGGACTTATCAAATGCTCATTTTGACATATTAATGAGCATAAATACGACTAAATGATCGCCGCAGTCACTTGAGTCGGGAGTTTGAACAAAAACGTACATATATTAAAATTAAAATCAAATAATAAATGTCTTCTATAATCCTATGTATGTGCAGTTAGTAAATAAAATGTACACCCTATTATTTAAATTAAATATTCATTATGGTTTTCCAGGAAATTGGTCAGAAAAGCTCCTTTGTTAATTTAATGAATGTATTTAATCACTTCATAAACGTATAATATTTGCAAAGAAACACTCAACTAAAGGACAAAAATCTATCATTCCTTGTTTAACAATCTACTAGGAGAGTCTAATCTCCACCATGCCTCTTTATTACAAAACAAAAATTATCTGTCACTTTTTTTATCAATTTGCAATGGAATGATCTCATCTTTTGTTTAGACATTTCGTGGTAATTAAACGTGTATTTAGAAATCAATAAGAGAATTATGCAGTTTGATAATTTACTCATCACTGTTAATAAAAGGTTCTGATCAGCCACATCACTTGCTTAGTACTCCGATCAAGTAAACTGAATATCATTTTTTTTATATATAACTTTGAGAAAAAGGTTAAAAACGCTAACCCCTAATAATTAAGTATTTTTTCTACGATGAATCTGTGGCAACGGGTTCAGTGCCTAGGCTCAGAAAGTCTAGCAAAAATTAATGAAATCTATGAAGCAGCTGGGATTCCAATTGACATTAGGCATCATCTTGCCTCTTGGATTGAGGTTCAGCTCTCGTAATAAATAACAATTTTTTTAGCTTTTAATCACATTCACATTCCTTCTTAAATTTTACACTTTAAACATAATTAATGTAAACTTTGACCGTTTATTCTAGAGAGCTTGAGCCTGAAGAATTTCTTAATGGCCTCCAAAGGCAATTGGACACTTTGCCATTTTACGTCCAAACACGCCTAACACCCTTCCGAACATCCTTGCAACAAATATACGCCCCCAATCCTCAGTCTCTGTACAATAAAATCGCTGAATGTATAACCGAAGAACATCGTTTGGTATTGGAAGAAGAGAAGAAAATAAATGGGATGCTACGAAACGACCTAAGTCCTGGGCCCTGTGTTAATCTTGGAACTGAAAAGCAGTACTTCCAACCTACAAATGTTCCTGAAGTCAATACAGAGAAAAAGCTTTGTCACATGTTAACCATTCAGAGCAATCAGGCAGGACAAATGTTAAATCACTTGGCTTACTATCAGAAAGAATTTGCCATTCTTCTCGAAGAAGATCAAAAATTGCAAGGTTTATTTATCATTTTAATTTTTACACTTAAAACCCTTATTAGTTTATATTATTATTTGAGAGTAACCCTATTAAAAACTTATTCCAGGAATCCTTCGACATCATCAGGCGCATCTACCCGGAGAGCTTTTCCGCGATGAAAACTTTGAAAGTAAACTGATTAGACAGAGGGAAGAAAGCCATGCAAAAATCCGAACTATCGTAAGAAATTCCACGAATTAAGCAAAATTTAACGAGCTTGAAAATACTTTTTTTTAATGTAATTTTCCCATTAATTTGTTATAAAAAATGTTCCTTTGTCCAGGCTCATTCAACTAAAGGGTTGGACACTCAGCTTGAAGCAGCTTTCGTACAAATAATCAATCAATCCTCCCACGTTCTAAGGAACTGTCTTCAAACATCGATTCGAAAATGGAAATACGAACAGCGAAGATCATTCGTTGGATTTCAAGTCACTCTAAATATCTCAGATATCCAAAGTTTGGCCGAGGATTTAGCCGAAGTTTTATGGACCACTCGAGAACAACTGAAGAGAATTGAAGAGATCAAATCTTCACTGCCAATGTTTCCTCAAGACAACACTCATGAAGTGACTCGCCGGATGTTTGAAGAAATAAACCGTATTTTGAAAGAACTGTTCCAAGAAACGTTCATAATCGAACATCAAACACTTCCTATAATTCGTACAGACACAAGGTTCTATCTCGGACTGGATAAGAAACCACTAACTGTTGGAAGTCTCATAGCTGAAAAACTTAATCCGAGGATGACTCCACCAAAAGTTACAATAAGGATAGTGGATAAGGACACTGCGGAAAAGATTGTGCAACGAGGAAGCGTTGGAGAAGAAGTTCTTGAAGTAGGTAAACTAGGCTATAATGTCAGCACGATGGAGTCTATCCATCCAGAAAGACCTCATTTTGCAGCAGTTTTCAGACACATACGGTTGAAAAATTTAGCTAATTCTAGACGAAGAGGACATCCAACCACTGAGCTTGTCACGGATAAAAAATACTGGCTTTTATGCACCACTCGCTTGTCCATAGCGGATTTTGATGCTGAGGTAAATTTTAATTTTTAAATAAACTCATTCTGTAAACTCTACGCATTTTATATTCTGTATTAGACTACTGCGAATGTGGATTTTTATAACGATTAAATAATTTTTTTTATATTCTAAGGTTTGGACGATGTCGGTTCCATTGGTTGTCACGACTCATGTAACTCAAGAGTGTAGAGCATGGGCAACCCTTCTGTGGGACTATGGACTGTCTTCCGTAGATAAGCCTTCATTCGAAGTACCCGATCGAGCTAATTGGACAGATATTATGGAGATTTTAAATGTCTTTTTTAGCCATGCAATTGGAACTAGATTAACTCAAGACCAATGCGAATACCTCACTAAGAAAGCGGAAAGGTAATTTAAGTCAAGAATAAATATCCGTTACCAGTTATGATTAGTCATTAAAGTATGATTTTCAATTTGAAGATGCAGTGATGGAAATCTAATAGAAACTTTGGATGACTTGTGCAAAGAACAAATGGAAGGAAGAAAATTTTCCTACTGGGAATGGTTTTATGGATGTCTCAAGCTTGCCAAAGATCATTTCAAAAAAGAATTCCACGATGGCCATGTCATTGGATTTATTGGAAAAGATGAAGCGGAAGAGAAACTTCAAGAATGTCAACCTTGGACATTTCTCATGAGATTTTCAGACTCTATTTGTGGAGCTATATCCATCGTTTGCGTTATGGATCGTAAGAAAAATATTGTCCACTTTTATGCATACTACTACAGTATAATTTTAAAAATAAATATTGCGTACAATGAATTGATTTTTTTTACAAAATAGGACATGATGTTTGTAGTCTTAGCCCATTTGATGCACAAGATTTAGAAAGAAGATCGTTGGCAGATAAGATTAACGACTTGGTTCAACTTCAATATCTTTATCCTCACCATTCGAAATCCGAGGTGTTTGGAGATCAACTGAACTTGACATCCAAGGAAGGTGTCGATCAGAAAAAGCAACATTATAAAAGCATACAGCAGATAACGATTATTTCTGGGTAAATATATTTCCTTTGTTAATTGTTCGATTTTTTAAACTAACTAGAAGTTGTTTTGGACGATTTGGTTTTAACTTTAAGTACCTATGTTTATAACAATTAACTAGGCTCCCTTGGAATCATGATATTTCCGGAAATTCTACCCCAAAACCTGAGAATAGCAGTGAAACGATGGAAATTGAAGGGTATGATATTAATTGAAGTACTAATGAACATTTCTATACTAAAGAGTGAAGATAATTAATTGTGCATGTATACAATATTATAATTTAGATTCATCGATAACTTGTTGGAACAGAATATGGACAATGTTCCTGCATTTGACGAACCCGAATTTTATAGACTAATTCGTACATTAGATGAAAGTGCCAATATGTCTGATGCATTTTAAGATAGTTACTTGTAACTACTAAAATGACTTATGCAAATCATGTCTGAAGCTGTTAAATGTAAATTAAATTTGTCTAACGTCGTATTTTGACACCGTCCATAAGTGCTTGGAACTTATTGTGGAATCATCAATATACACTTAACGCATATCATCACATCTTCGCTAATTACTTGTCATGTGTCAATAAATACTTGGCCTCATATAATGGCACCGTCCCTAAATACTTGGCAGATATCATGGCAACATCAATAAATACTTGGCCTCATATAATGGCACCGTCCTTAAATACTTGGCACATATCATGGCACCGTCAATAAATACT
>JAQFZZ010000824.1:0-14192 GCA_034696405.1 Isotoma caerulea
TCAGTCTGAGAAAATATTAGTAAATGCGTTTGATTAAATGATTAGCACGTTTAGAAAACTTTCTAGCTTTCCAAGTGTCTCAAGCTTCTTCGAAGTTTAATCATTTTACTTTTTCCTTTTCCCTTAATTCCATTAAAAGTATTTTTTACTATTATAAAGAGTCCCATTTAACGTGACAAATTGGTGGAATTTTCAGTTTATGGTTAGTATGTAGTAATTGGGTTATCCCAGGATCCAAACCCGTGGGCTGATAAATGTATAACTGTCAGAACTAGACTGGATGTAATCCAATCCATCATCAAAGGCTTTCACTTTCCTGGGAAAACTCTTTGATTAGCTTTTATTATGTTGTTTCAACAAAAACGTTTCTACTTTAAGCAAATATCCCTTAAGTGAACGTTAAATCCCGTTGAGACATTTCGGTCCCAAATAAACTTGTCATCTTTGGCTATTTTGAGTGTTCCGTACCATGTGGTATTTTGATATTTAATCTTGTAATCCTATTTCCAACTATCGTAGGTGGATCCTTCTCACAAATGCATAAATTATATATAAATGTAGGCTCACTAATGATAACTTTACTTTTACACAACCGACAAAATGCATTTGTATTAGCATGTCCAGTTTCATACATTTTGTAGATGAAAAGAGAACCATAATATTCAATATTATTTTTTTTAATCCTGAGCAATTATCTTGACTTGACACCCAAATTAATTGCACCTCTCATCTCATGGGTCCTTGCAAGTTTTAATCAAAGGGGTTCTTATTCCCAGTTTTAGTTGTCGGGTCGGGTTCTTAAGTAATTTGGCATAGGGTCATCCTCATGTCAATTCATAAAATCTTTCATACCCTCAATCAAAACGATAAGCGACAAAGATAAAGTTAAAATTATCTGCTGTACATTTAGAGACTTTAGGCTAAACTACCCCCATTCATTGATTCAATATGTAATGCCACATGTTTTAAAAGATTTATTAAATTTTTTATTCCCATCTAATTGCTAAATATTTATCTAATTCATAATAATTTAATTGTTTATCGTAAAAGACGACAGTATATCTTTTTAAGACCTTTGAATGCCCTTTGAATATTATTTTATCATTTGGTAAAATGCCACGCAAGATAACGGCAGACAGTTTAAACCATAATAATCATTAAAATCTGTCTGACACTTGTTTAATAATTATTATTAGAAATCTGCAACACTACAGACAAAACAAACAACAATTTTAGTCCATTATTTTTTAATTTAATGTTCATGTTTAAGTTCATAGTTCAAAAAGCATTTCCAGTTATTCAAAAAATTCCAGTACAAAGCAATTTTGAGATTCCAAGTATTTTTTAATTTATAACCAAAAACAAATAATATTTAAATTTTATCATTTTTTATTTTTATTACTTTGCAAAATCTGCCGGTAGCCGGTAGTTAAGGTTTTAAAGTCAAATTTCAACACCGAAGAGCAAATATTGTTTTGAATACTATCAACTATGCAATGATTAAGTAATCATCCTCAGACTTCTAAACTTCTTCTAAAATATATACATTGTTTGATACGTGTATGCACAATCGGGTCTCACCATATTTACCAAAGTTGTCAACAAGTTGCAGATAAAACTGGAAAAAATTATTCGTCTGCTGAATTACGATTTCATAAGATATACTTTGCTTGTCCATAACTTTGATCTGAGATTTTGCTCAGATAGACCCACAGACGTACTGGGAAAATGCGACTTGCAGATCGCACTAAGTTGTAGTAAAGGCTTATAGTTCTTTATAATGATCCCAATAAATCAATCAAAACATGCGGAAAAGGTCGAATCCATGACACAAAAATAGTCGACAACTTGCCAATCTAATCTCAAAATCACACCTTCCCCCGACCATGACACCATGAGTAAAACTAAGCTGAATCAGCAAAATTTCCAGATAACAGTTAAGGGAAAGATACTTTCCGCAGTTTTAGTAAACAACAAGAACAGTACGGAAATGCATTAGGCCAAAAAAATGTCCTCCATATCATTGCATTTTTTGGGAAACCTTGTGGAAATAATTTTCATGGATTTCATCAACATTCATCAATGCATAGCATAACACATAACCAATTTAGCAAAAAAGTTAAACGATAAGCTTAATGCTATTATAACTGATAGAAAATAAATGGCTGTAATGGTTTTCCGATGCAAATTAAAAATGAAAATAATCATAATAACCACGAGGAGACCTTTTTGCTCTTTTAAAGAATTATAGAGATGTTTACTCCTGTCATATAATTATTCAGTCTGATAAAAGCGACCTCAGTGTGCCCCAAGAATCAATCAAACAAAATGGTGTTGAGTTGCTGGCCTTACATGACCTGACCTTTTTATATTCTTCCCTCTTCTAATCAGACCTGAATGACCATTTACCTCACTCAACACTTGATAGCTCGCCTCTAAATTCGCAGCGTAAAAATTAATTTTGTCACTTAGACGCTTACGCCCACAACTTCTCTAAGGAGTAAAAGAGGCGTAGGTTCTATTTGAATTAAATATTTTCTTCACATTAATCTATCCCCTACCCACGAGCTAATGAAATATATGCTATTAATAAGAATGACTTGTTTATATTTTTTAATAAAAAATTGAATACAACATTTACTGATGTTATATAGTACGAAGTTAACACACTGTGGACTTTAGTTTTCACGTGATCGGTTCATTGTTGCTGATAATCAAATTCCCTTATTGCAATTTATCCTTATTATTCTAAAAATGAAAAACATATTACTTAACCTGCCATTTGGGGGAGACAAGTTTTTAAGATTAATAATAAATCGATTGCTTGTTTTCTTAAACATTATTTCCACCAATACAAAATACTCCTTAAATTCATAGGATATAATAACATAGCCATTGACTTGGACAATAATCAGAATTACAATCAGTTCATAAGTCCATGAAAAATGTAAGCATGCACAAAGGAATTCTGCACGTACTATGATGACTCCCCCATCAATCACAAATAAACATCCTTTTACTAAATGAAAAAACAAATTATGTATTGGATACTATACAAATCTCATTAAAAACTTTGAAGCAATTTGCTTATATATTCTAGATGACAGGACATCACATCGCGATCATAAATGTCGTTAGTGTCACCCTCTCAAGAATTTATTAGTTGGCAGATAAATAGGCACGCATTCATTTTTATACAATATGTCAAGAGTCCACAGTGATGATTTCATTCCTAGATTAAAGATCTATTTCATTTTATTTTATAATCCTGTGAGAAGCGTCTTTCCAATTTAATTTCAATTAAGCATCTGAAGAGAATACATTTAAGAATTATGCTTTTAAGCATTTCAATCTATTTAATTATGACTAAATACTCAAAAAAGTACTTTTCGAAATTGCAGATGGAATTAAAGCACCTCAGTGTCGGAACCTCAGTGGCCATGGCCATCGTCTTAACAGTTGTAATGATCAGTGTGCAGGAATCAGAATCCAGACCATCGATAACAAACGGATGGATCGAGTATCATAATCGTTTTGGAATACACGACGATCCTCAGCGACGAGCTTCTTTGGAACAGTGTGAAAACTCTGTAAGTCAAAAAGTAATCAAAAACAATATCATTTATTCATCCCCCTTCAAAATTCCTTTCCTCAATGAGCGTAGCATGAACTTTTACCTTTCTTTTTATAAACAATTGTCAGAGGGGAATTTTACTGTATAAACAACAGCTAAATTTAGCTCCTCTGACAAATTAAAAATTTAGAAGAATTCCTAAGATCCAACCTGCTTTAAAGCCATGTCAACATTTTGACCTAAATATAAAATCCTTTCAGCTCTGAGAAAGTTTTTCTCGAAAGCTTTTCAAATTAGAAACCTATCACATTTTCAAAAAATCCGAAATTTTTCCTAAAAGAAAAGTTTTGACAAACAAAAGAAAACATTTCATGAGAAATTAAGTATAGCCTTGTGAAAAGTTCCTCCATTTGTGACCCTTCCTATACAAAACTTCCGGGTTTCTCATACACATATACCCTATATAGCATAATGCCAGTGTTACCTCTAATGAATTGAATTAAAAGTAAAGCCGCAGGCGTTCTACCTAAAACCTAATCTAAACCTAAGAGAGAAAGCAAAATCTTATTATTTTATTTCTTTGATGATTTTGCAGAGTCGAGAAGTACGAGAGTTATGTCAAAGATGTGCCAAAGTAACAAAGTCCCGACTTGCCTACCCAATGTGCTGTGAAGGTAGAGAAAATGCAAGAGAATGGTGTAGAGAGTTACTAATCGTGGGATGAATCGTCATATCATTTCCCTAACAGTTAGGAAATTTATAATTCTACCATTATTATTCAAAATAGCACTTAGACTGCTTTTCATCTCTCACAACAATTTAAGTATTCGCAAGACTTCTTCATACTTCAGAAGTTAATTTAATGCAAATTAATGTAAGCGTCAGCACCACAAACCAATGGAAATACCCGCAGCTAACCACTTGGGTTGGAACATTCAGCAAGAAATGGAGTTGTTTTGTCACATCTACCTAACAATCTAATAAAGATACACCCACTGAATTACGTAATACAACTCAACCTAATGTGCCATCATCAACTTTGAAGAAATCATAATATATGAATGCGGTGTAAGCCCTTTATCTACAAGACATTCCAAAGACACCTTTCACCATCGTATGCTTACAACCTTCGGGAATATAACGAGTTACTGAAAATCTCTTGGATAACTCTCCCAACCTAAGGGAATTCCAAGTTGATTTAATCCATTTCCCAAATGAAAAATTAATTGCAAAAATATGCTGACAGCAAATCCAACTGTAAACAACGGTGTCAACTTTCCTTCGGTAAATTTTCAGGCATTCCATTTTTGAAATTTTTTTCTCAGCAGTTCCCGAGACTTCCAAAGCATTTTTATTATGCTACGAAAACAAAAAACAACAACAATAAACAAGCAAATATTTTAAAACTTTCCCAAAGGGCAGAACTAATCATATATCGTGAAGAAAACAAATTAAACGAGGTTCCAAAGTACTGGAAATTGTATTTATGAAAATCCTTACAAAACAAACACACAACTACACTCAAATAGTATTATTATTTTTCCCTGAGAATTTTTAATGAAATGATTTGAATTTTGCATGAAAGTATGAGTGAAAGTTTGTGCGTGGGTGGTAGTAGTGGATAACATTTTATATGGGCCATTCATTAAAAAACACTTTCTCCTACTTCAAAACATCTCTTATATCTGTTTTTATTAAAAAAATGAAAACTAGAGAAAAAAAGTTGTTTCTATTTCTAGAAATGCATATTACTAACTGGAGACGTGACTCCAGCCACTTGTAATCTTTCCATAATGTAAGAAAAAAATGAATACCCATTAAAATGTCATCTGAGATCACCCATCATCAACATGGATGATGTACTTTAAAATATTGAAATATAAGTAGCAATAGAGCATGCCAAGTACGAATGAAAAGAGTTTACTCTGATGATAATATTATCATTAAATAGCAAGCAAGTAAAATATGATTGTGATTACGATGTACCCATAATGTTTTACATTCATGGTTGATTGATATCATTTGACTTTTGACTTTATAATAATTATGAATATTATATCCGTTAACTGTGTTTGCTACTTACTTAGGTAGTAAACTACCCACTGATGTACCTTTTTCTGATATGAGTGACGAAAGTAACTAATGTCAGATAGAATGATGCATGGAGAGTGTATGCAGATTGAGTATATGTTTTTTCAATTTTTGATTTCAGAGCAGTCTGTGACTTGCTATTTGTTAATGATTAATAATAATGAAACAAAGTTTCAAAGAGTTTTTATTTATTGTTATTATTTTTATGACATACTTTTTATGAATAATATAAGGGAAAAGGCAAGTTTGTTGTCTATATTCAATATTATATTAATAAAGGTATCATAACTATATGTGTAAAATGTATAGTTTTTAGTTCTACCTGTTTTCTAACGTAAGAAACATGGCGTCAAATTCTGTGAAAAATGAACATAAGTATACACTACATTATTGTATAGAGTTAATTAACCAAATTATAATCACCAAATCAAATCAAATCACCGTCGTGTCAAGACATTGTGTCTCTAAATGTGCCAAAAAAGTAAATAATAAAAAAAAGTTCGAATGAAATGAAATGAAAAACCTTAACGAGTTCCAGAAAATTTCTTAAATAGCATTTTTCAACTTGACTGCATTATGATTGCATATATTTATATAAAATCGAATCACATAGGAACTCAACAAGAATAGATTTCTTATCTTGCTTTCAAACTTGTTAGCCAGGGTAATAAGTTCTTTTTAGTTAGTTATTCTTCAACTGCACACTCAATACATACCCATACTCGGTATCTTTCATTAATTTCAATCAAAATGTAATGGGAAAGTGACCTTAAAATGTTAAGATTCTTCTACATGTCATTTTTCCATTCAAGAATATCAGAAAAATACAGATTTTCATTACGGTATGATGAAGGCAATAAATAGATAGATTTCCATTGTAATACTCTAGTACCTACCTGGGTAGCTTAATAGTTCTTGGGAACTCATTTACTACCTTCGATTAAGCAAGTCTATTAAGTGATTCTTTCGACCTGTTCCTGCAGGTGTGGTGCCAGTGAGGTAAATGCTTTTCATGAGATTGGACTGGGAATCCCAAAGATATGAATGGCTCAAATTGATACTGATATTAAACCTAAATGATTATACAGATCCCTCGTTCTTGGAGTATATGAAGTGTTCTTTGTTTTACAAAAATCATTAGTCAAAACGATGAAGATTATTGAGGATCTTATTCTAAGAATTATGCTTTAGGCTATTATAGAAACTTTTACGTTATGCGGAGAACTTAAGCATCTAAAATGATGGAAAATAACTAAATAACCTGTTGCTATTCAAATCTCAAAACAACCACAAAAGTGTGAGAAATGGACTTTGATTTCTGAGATGGAACTTTCAGTTAACAACCAACTTAACCAAAGTCATCGTCAGGTCAAAACTTTAAAGGTTATTATAAAAAAGCTCGAGATTTTGCAAACATCATTGCAAATGCAAATTAGCTGTATGTTTTAGATACGCCTTCCTTTAATTTAGTCTGCATGTGGCAAATCAATCTTAAAAATCATTGTTGTTATCACATAGATACACACACACAGGACACAGGTGTAAATCAAGAATCGCTATAAATTTTGTAATAGAAAACCAGAAATAATGATTGATCGGTTTTTTATATTAAAAATAAAAAAGTCGGAATGAGTCATAACAATAGCATAAATCTTTCTGTTATTCAATCCTAAAGTAACACCTGTGTGTTTAAAAAACAAAGAGATGCAGGTAGCAAAAACTTAATAATCCTGCTTAGTCAGTTCTAAGATGTAAAAACCCTTCCATACATTTTGATACAAAGTTAAACAAAGCAAACGCATTAATGCAAAGATCACGCATAACCAGTCACTTTTCTATTTGGCGACTAGCTGTCTACCCCGACCTAATCCAAACCAAGCCTTTTAGTTGCTACTTAAGATTCAATATTCAATAGTGATTTTTTAATTTGTTATGTAATGGGTCACACCCCAATTCCAACCCCAACTAGTGCAAATTTCAAGTAAATAGAAAATATTCAACTCAGCATAATATAATCGTTTTTACTGGTCTTTACCAGTCAATTGAATAGTTCTTTCCTAGTCAATGCAAACTACAATCAGAGATCAAATTCCACTTCAAATACATTTTATGAGCTCATCTTTTCCAATCATATCTAAAGAAATGAATTCTTAACTCGTCTCATTTGGACAAAGACCTGACTTTTAGTTCAAAGGATCAACGTCCCTTTGCTCTATAATACTAAGAATTTATCTACAAAAAATTTCCCAGTCTAATTGTTCCATAGAATACCCCTTTTCCTTTTCCGTATAATATGATTTAATATTTAATTTGACTCACAATATTTATCGTTTGCATGCACTTGCGTTATTTCTTAAAGCCGACAGGTTTCTTCTATCATGCAGCGTCCACGTGAACAAACTGTTTTTCTAGATTAATTATTTTCTAGAATAAATGGATCTCTTTTACTGACGCAAATGAAACCTACAATAAACCTAAGCCTGCTTAGTTCATAGCGACATATCAAACTAAGCAACTAACTAATAATGATCAAATGAGATCTACACATTCATCTCATCCTTTAACAGACTCAACATTATCTACAATTATCATATGCTTAAGAGTTAGATGCAAGATAGCAACAAAATCAAGGATGTTTTACGTATGATAAATATTTAATTGCTTAAATTTAATTGCTTAAATGTGCGAGTTAACATCAGATCCGAAATAATGTACTGAATCTCACCTTTTACCAACATTAAGATAATATTCACTTTATTATGTTTATTCAAAGGAAAACAAAATTATTAATTGGCTTATTATTGTTGTAGTTGTTATTCATTTTTATGAAAAGAGTTGTCAGAACTTACATAAGTAAATACTATCTTATCCTTAGACGCAAATGTCATTTATCCTACGTACAACTAAATGCTCACAATTGTGTTCCATTTCATATGGAATTGCACAGGATACACATACAACCCCAGGTAACTAGAAACGTATCAGAGCAATCTGTAATCTACAATCTAAACTGCTGAAGAACACACCTTCTCGCAAGTTGAACAGGGCATATATAATTTGCAGGTTCAGCTTTTTCAGTACCATTATTTACGGCAAGAGAAAGAAAGAAAGCTGAACCTGCGAAATTAAAATATTTTTCCTATGACAATCTTCAAACTAATACCAAAATAAAACATATTAACTAACCATTGTATATCATTGATTCCTTTTTTAAATTAAGATTGATAGATATTATTTAAGCTTAAGTAATTTCAATAATTTTGAAGAAAGATTAATTAATCTCCAATTAATTTTTTAAGGACTTAAACAGAACGTATAGTTAGTTTAGTACCGTAACAGTAACATTTATTGCTGCTCATACTTAAATAAATGATGAAAAATGACTTTCGATAAAAAATTAATGACAACAATCACAATCAATAAACAACAATCCATAATTCTTACTAAACATTGTACACAGACAATTAAATTCAATCTCGTTGTTGTCGGTGTAATTAATTAGTTAGTAGTATACAAAAGAAAAAGAGTACTAACGTTATTTCCGGTACAAATATCAAAATCAGGAATGGTCGTTTCGTTTTTGGTTACAGATCATACGATTATTACTTTGGATTTTGTTAATATCGAGCAACTTTTTACGGTCTTGCAAACTCACCTTGAAGTGCATAGAAATTATTGAGGCGAGTAAAACACATTTTTGCATAGAATTAATTAAGAGGGATGACCGTTTCGAAAATTAAATGAATGTGCGTTATACTATTACAATGTTACCTAATTCAATTATAAGTGGTTTAAGAAAAACGACTGGGTAGGTAAGTTATTTTTAGAAAGTTGTGCTATTTAAATTCAGATTATTCTCTCCGAGCTTTCCTGCGACGAGATGCAGCAGGAACATCACCACCTCCAGCTTCACTGGAATCCTTCTCCAAAGCTTCTGCTTCTTCATTTTCAGCTTGAGATTCATCGTCTTGGATTTCCTCTGTGAACTCATCGTCCGACTGCAATTTATGCAAAGAAAAAAATGGAAGGATTAGTTTTTATTATTTTTAACTTATTTGGCATCATAAACCATAAATTAAACGATTCTTCAAGTTGGATCATTAAC
The DNA here is from genome assembly GCA_034696405.1 of Isotoma caerulea. NCBI lineage: Eukaryota > Metazoa > Arthropoda > Collembola > Entomobryomorpha > Isotomidae > Isotoma > Isotoma caerulea. The sequence continues at coordinate 9,771 of JAQFZZ010000824.1, forward strand.
TTACATCCTTATCTTTTCCTTCACTTCTTGGACTGGGTGATGTAGGAACCGGTCGTGGAGGTCCAGGGGGATATATGTAATCAATGATGAAAACCAAGATCTGTAATGAAACAAAATATCTCATATAAATTTCAAATTCAACAATAATATGATGCTCTAAAAGGAAGTAATAAATATTGCAATGCCATACCACTCCAAGAATCAATCCAATTACGATTGTGCCCACTCCGAATAGAAGATAAGCAGCCCATGCGGGAATTCCATACTCTTCTAGCATCACATTCATTACAGTCTAGGTCCAAAAAATCGATGATTATTTGTTATTATTTAATTCTAAATTACATATTATCAAACGAAAAGATAGTAAGCTGCGGTTATAAGCATTGTAACTTATCTTACCCTCAAACCCATTGAAACCTTGTAGAACTGCGAGACAACGGTCATCTGGAGAGATGACGGTGACTGCCATGACGAAATTGGCTCAAGGGATTCCCACTTCTTTTCCTCAACAAAACTAAGGAACTCTTCCTTAGACCGGGGACCTTTGTACTGTCGGAATGAACCCTCTTTTATGTGATAGATGGTTGGCAGAGCTGTTACAAACACAAAGAAATAATATTATTATAGTTATATATTAGCCATTAATGATATTTAGTATTATGTGTAACACAGCCGGACTTTAAGTCTAACACAAAAAATAAACAAATAAAAGGATCCAGTTTATACCCGTGATCATGAATCTTCCACTTAGTCCTGGGCTATTAGTGATGTCTACTTGGCCAACTTGAATCCCTAAATCATTGCCCCATCCTGAAAATTCTTCCCACACAGGCTGAAGACTGCGACAAGCCGGACACCACGGAGCATAACTGTAACACAATGTACACAATTAGCGAAACTACATCCTAGATTACACTCCTTAAATTGTTTGTTTGCCTAATGATTTCAAGTCACTTAAAGATAATGATCACACTGACTCTAAGCCTACAAACAATTAAATAAAATGTATCTTTGTGTATCAATGAATTAAATCTTACAATTCCACCATCCATTCTCCTTCTAGAATCTGACTCCAATTATCATCATTAACGTGAACTAATGTCTTCGTACCTCCAGAAATTCCTTTTGTTTGACTAAGGATAAGAACCAAGGCCAGGGTAATTGCTCCTAAGGCTATTTTATTCATCTTGATTTAATTGTTAAGGAGGCTGTAAACCCCTTTTCCACGCTTATTAATCGATCAGAAGCCACTAAAATTCACTTAACCTTAAATGCAAGGCTTATAGACCTAAAAATTGACAAAAAAAATAATCAATCAATCCATACCAAATAGATACATGCATGGTGATTTATTTTTCAATCTACATTTACATACAAGATAAAAATTGACTATTGCATATTGTAGGACAACATGATTCATACTGTTTCCAAATACCTAACGATCAACGATATTCAATATTCGATGATAGCAGGCTTACAATTAGTGATTAATTTGATACAAAATGAAATTGCGTAATGTTGAATTCATGTGCTTATTAAGGAGCGTCAGCTCATTTATGGTTTTCACTGCGTCTGTCTGTCAGAGCGATAACTCAAGAACGGAATGAGATATCCGGATGAAATTTGGTATACATGTTCTAGACCCCAATAGTTTTCATGAGTTCGGAGATGGGCCTTGTAGGACCACCCCCAAGGTCACAATAAAAAGGTCTAATTTCTGACCCAATGTGTAAGATAGGGAAAAAAATTTTTTTTCGTAATTCCATCTCTTTCTATACTTACTATGATACTATACGATGCCCCCCAAAAGTCCCCATTTGACCCCCCAAAAGTCCCCCCAATGTTAAAGATAGGTAAACATTTTTTTTTCGATATGGCTTCTCCACTGCCACCGGTTACTTACTATGATACTATGATCCCCCAAAAGTCCCCATATGACCCCCCCCGTGCTCTGACGCTCCTTTGTTACACCACTTACTAAGGTTCATTAATCTCAAGCAATGAATGATTCATATAAAGTTCAGAATTTTCAGATCACAGATTGCAGTTAATGAAAAGTCAAAAACGTTGACAGTTCTTCAAAATGTACAACGTTTAATTCAGGATTTTGGGTGTATAATATCCGAGGATAGATTGATATTTATCATTACATAAATTAATTAATCACCCAAATTAATCTTCAAGCTAGATTAGATTTTGCTACCGCTCCAATTAATTATCATACGAGATTTTCATAAACTGCAAAATAGAAAACTAGAAAAGAACAAATTTTGAACTGTCAACTTTGACTGTAATGTGTAATGTCAAATGTGTAATGTGTACATTATTTCATGTTTACGCTACCGCACGCTCCACCGTAACAAGTTTACAGTCAACAGTCAGTCTTTCAAAGCGTTTCGTTTCACATTTCACATTTGTCTAAAACTTAACGGAATTGTCAATTGTGAATTGGAAGTTTGGAAGGTCGTAACGAAAGTGGAACACCACCACATAATATTCAACATTCGTCGACAAACGTAACAGAGAATAGACCAAATACCAAAAATTTGAAAAATTAGAATCGATTGATTGATTTTTTACCTACGGATGACCGAGAAGGGGACGAGAGCTTGAATTTAGAATGTGCGGACTCTGAAGAAACTTGTAAGTGGTGGTAATGAGGGAAGAGGAAGGTGACAAGAAAGAAACCTCATTAAAAATTAATGACGACGAGCCAGGCCAGGATGGTTAAATAAAGTTGACACTTGACAACACGACGGACAACACAGAAAACACAAAAGACAAGGCAAAGAGCTTCTATCTAACCAACAACAACTGGACACATCTCTCACTCACTTCTTGTCTTGAACTCCTTGATTCCCTCATCCTACGCTATTTGCATTAACCAACCATCATTTAGTCTCTCTTTCAATATTAATTAAGCCTGTGCTTTTGACTTTCTTCTTAAATCCTTTGTTCCTTATGCATTAGACTGGAATGGGACAGCCCTTACGAGTCCCTTAAGTTCCTTTAAGGTCCATCCTAGTGCATACGTTCTGCATGTATTTAAAAGTACTTCTTTTGTACTTTCACTCATCTTCAATCTCATTCATTTGGCAACTATTATAACACATTAACAGAATACTAATGGGGGCTTATTATGAATGGTTATGCATTTAATGAAAATTACATTGTACGGACATCATTAGATTTTATAATAATAGAGGTCCTTATCCAGATAGGCCTTATTTGATCGAGATAAAAACAACGACAACAAGGTTTTATCAATCAAGGGATATACCTATTTATCCTTTATAAATTAAATTTGTTTTCAAAAGCAGTTGCATTTGATCATCGCATTGCACGCTGACAGATATATATATGACTTTTTCAAGCTGTGTAAAATTGGCAGTAATCAGATTTATGAGATACATCGAAGCTCAAATCGAAGACTTATGAGAGATTGGTTTTAAAATGCATATGGTAAATGATTACATTTCGAATTATCACTATTTTCATTTAAAAATTTTTTTATCTTTCAATAAGAAACATTTATTTAGACTTTCGATATTAAATTACATATTATTAGACAAAGAAAATATGACATTTAATACTTTTAAAGATAGAAAATTTCCCCAAAACTTTAAAGAAAGTACATTCCTCGCCATACAGGGGTTCGATAAGATGGTAACCAATAAGGAACTACGAAGTTTTCAGGATTTCGTTTTCTCCTCACAGAATTCGTATCAAGAAAATTATTTGCCATCTGAAATTGTTGCTGATTAGATGGATTAGTCATTGGAGCATTTGGAACTGGAGCAGGAAAAGTTTGTGGTGCTGCATAAAAAGGATAGGGTGAATTTGCATTCAGGTTATCATTGCTACCACTACCACCATTAAAAGGGTTATTCCGATCTTGTAACTGAGAATAGTAAGGAATTGTGGGTGGAGCACTTAATGGCAAGGGTAAAGGAAGCCGATTTAGATTTATATCTTCACCTTGAAACCATAATGGGCTTTCTTGCTGCCTTATATCTTGACTATTCGAAGATTGCGGCCAGAGGAAATTAGGCCCTTTTGAATTCTGAGCGTAGTAATTATTTGTGTACGGAAGATTTGCAGGTTTAAAAACTGACGATCGCCCAATTTCCTTTATTTCCAGCGTAGAATATTTCTCGCAAATTTTAAGAGAGTGATTTAGATCAGTTACTGCTTGGTCGGAGATAACAATAGATTCTAACCCATTCAGTACATTAGTTTGAAACGTTTGTTCTAAAATATTTTCTACAGAATGCAGTAACACAACATCTATGTTTTCGCAAGAATTCAAAGCAATTTGAAAAATACTTGACATCATTTGCAGGATGGTATCAATCAAAGTTGTATAATTAGTTTGGGCTTGTGAAAGTAAATCTTGGGGGAAAGTCAAAGAGGAACTCATTA
>JAQFZZ010000825.1:0-14180 GCA_034696405.1 Isotoma caerulea
TATCTTACTATCAATTTCTCAATAACTAATAAATTAAAACTTTACAAATTTAAAACTCAGTCAAACTCTAAATAAATTATCGACATTTTTCAATACTTCCTTCTCTTTGTCAAATTCAAGTACAATACCACGAAAAGCAGAATAAAGTGCATAGTGCATACATACTTACTATACATTAGTTGTATAAAGCCCTGATGCTATTTTCACACGAAATGTACTTAACATATAGATTTTTTAATTTTCATTACGTTAATTAAAATATAATGTAGAGTTTGTGAGCCCTAGAGATATCCAAAAGGTTTTGCGATGCTCATCTTCAGAGGAAACATTTTGATTGTAGATAACTGATAAGATGCTTCCTGTACATGTACAAGAGTATGTTCATTAATTTTTTTAAAACCTGTAACATTTTAAGCTTAATTGACGCATCTAAATTGTTTTTTTCATAGAAAAAAGTCTAGAAACACGGATATGTGTTACATTAAAAGTAAAAATGTAATTATTTTCCTTTTTCAGCGCAAATATGCTTAAATTATTTTCGCATCTACGTAATCAATTAGCGTTGAAGTTATGTAAGTACTTGTTTTAACTTTACAAGCACGTCAATCTCATATTAAACACACACTTTATATAATCAAATTATCCTTCTCTACAATACTCCAAAAAGTTTTCCTCCTAAAAAGAACGGATCTGCCCGTCTCCACTATACAAAGTACAATAGCTGGTAGTCCCAGTCCCGGGCAAGATCCAGGTGAACTCGTAGCAAGTCAAGTCAGCCCAGATGTGAAAGTAGGTCACTTTCACTACAGTCAAGTACAATCTAGTTTTATACAAAGCTCATAAGGACACAAATGTATACTTGTGCTACCTCTATCCTTTTATTGGACATTTCTTTTCTTCATCTAGATTCTAGATGCAAAAATAATATTGAATTCAATCTGGAACCTTAGAAGGAGCATAAAGGATTCGAACCATTGAAAGCATTGTGACCACGGATCGAAGAAATCGATTTTCTTCGATTTTTTCCCACATGAATTTATCTACAGAGTTAAACACTATGAGAAAAGCTTGTTAGTGTAAAGTCAGTGCCAAAAGATAAAAAGTAACCTTTCTCTATACGCCTACAATCTGCATATTCACACCCATATTTAAGCGGTAATAACCATGCATCTTTCACTTTTTCCCATGAAAGTGGAACATATTGCATGTGAATGTCTTATCCTACTATATAGGTACCTAATTCCAGAAATACGCTTTTAGAACGAAAAAATATAATATTTCTCGTATCACAGACCAAGAGAAAAAAGACATTTCAAGGTGATACTTTTCTTTATATACTCATTTTTAGCTTGGTCAGATCTTTCCCTTTAGTAGATAAGGTAATCATATCCCATCGTATACAATCAGGGGCTGCCAAGCCAAGCTTTTTAGATTTCTTAAAGAAAGAAAGAATAGAGAGAGAGAGGAGGCTGGATACCAAGGAAAAGTGAATCTCCACCCACTGGGGTATTACACCAGCCAAAGCCCTCATCCCGCCCGCCTGTCAAGGCCGGAGCTGAGCAGAGAGAGTAGAAGAGTAAAGCTGTAGGAAAATAATTCGTACTTGCGTATTCGAAATGAAGGTCTACTACTACCCGGGTAGTAAAACGTAAACCCTGACGATGCATACACTCCTTTCCCTGGTACTGTACCAAATAATAAAGCCACGTTTCCCCACAATTACATCCCACCTTTGACTGAAGTGAAAGTACATAAGTACAAGGCTTTTCAAATCCAACTGTACCGACCGTTAGTTTCTGTACGTGGTAGGTAGGTAGGGGTCCCTTGTCCTAGCTGCTCTAGGTCTATTTTATACTACGGGTGCTACTACTACAATTCAATGTAAAATACATTCCCATATAATATTATCCAAAGAAGGTATGGCTGGTTAATACTGTTCTTTCTAAATTTTACTGCAATTTCTGTCTGTGCTTTCTAAATTCGGATTTCCTCGTTGAGTCCCATCCCGAGAAATACTTTCCACCAAGTATTATAGGAAGGGATACTTATTATATAGAATATAATAGTAAAATATATATACTTTTCCTTTTGAAAGTTTTGGCTTGGCCAGGCCTCGCCTTGTCCCTAGCTACCTTTAGTTCTCTATCCGAATGAAAGTAATACTTTTACTTACTTTCTTACGTATTGACTGACTATCCAACTTCCAACTCCACTCGGGCTCCTACTTTCACTCTGTCTCTCTGTACATATTTCATCTGTCTTGTGATTAATTAAAAATTAATATAATTATTATTATTACATAACATACTAGGAATATTAATACTGTTTGGGAAAAACAAGACAGAAAATAACCAACTCTAAACATCGGCCATTAGTTTTATTTTGAATTCAAACTAGAACCCACACCCAACTAAGATTAAACTTTGAAACAAACCAAGGAGGGGAAGAAAGCTAAGGTGGGGTTTCATTTTTCCCTTGATTGGATATACTTTCCTGGTTTTTAAATTGTGAATATTGTAATTAATTATTTTTAATAAGTAAAAGATTATGACTTGAATACTTTGAGACAAACTAACTTGTACATATCTTCTGGAATCTTAGTCTGTGATTTACAAAAGGCAATCGGAAGGAGAGAGAAAATAAGAGAAAGTTGATATCATAAAAAATATTACATAATCAGTATAGAGTTCAAACAAGTAATAATCAAAGATATATATAGAAGAAGACGCACAATATTATCAAAGGGCTCTGATTTGGAAATTTAATATAAACACGTATTGTGAGTTTATTTTTGGGAAGTTTCCTAAAAATCAGTCAAAATTTCTCGATTCGTGCAACAGAATTTGGGGGGAATTCGGGACTACCTGCAGAACCGTGTGGGTCCCTATATCACCGAAGTCTCGAGTAAGTACATACATTTTGGTTTTTCACAATATAGTTTTTCTGAAAGTTTCCGAGTGACAATTTCAAAATAAAATACTGTCTCGTTTAGGAGAGAGATGAAAAACATCTACCTACAAAAATGTTGGTTTAATTTAAAATCGAAACATTTTACTATTCTGGCATAGCAGTATAACACATTCATATAACAAAACCCGTTTAATAAACCTAGCCAAAGAACATAAAAGTACACCATAATTTAACCCCCACCCACATATTCCCATTAAAAAAAATTCCAAAAATTATTAATATATTCCATTAAAATTCAACACATTAAATTCCACATCTCAAACCAAATCGTAAATTGTTATTTACAGGACCAAATAATCTAAATCAGACCAATTTGCACCCGAAAATACGATTAGATTGGGGAAAGTCGAGAAGAAATAAGATTTATTTCGGCTGAAACTTACTGAGCTAAGAATGTTGAACAAATTGAACACGAGTAAAGTATTATAAGTATCAGACGAAATAGCAAGTAACATGTCTAGTGTGCCTAAATGGATATTAAATGCTTATAGCTCTGTATCTACTCCATCCACCGTTTAAAGATAGGGTGAGGGGGATGTCAAAGATTGAATGAGGAGTTGTCACAGGCACGTGTGCTAAAAAGGTTTGACGATTTCACGGTTAACTTTCTATACAACCAGAACCACAAACCAAATCAGATTCCTAATTTTTAGCTAGGACTTGGAATGAAATATCAAGGTGAAGTGTTGAATGTTGAAAGGTCGGTTGGAGTTGGAAAATTGTAAAAATGTCATTAAAGCTATAATATTTCATTTTATCCGAGTCAATTCATTCAGTTGGTGTCGATCACAAGTCAATAGCTCATGGTTCGTTAAATGGTCACTTTAACCAGGGAAGATAAGAGGGAGTAATGGTCAGTCATCAGTGTGGAAGATCTGATCTTGTTGAGAAGTGAGGGGACTCAAATCATAAATCCCATTCCCTTGTTAACTTCAATGATAACTTAACATGGTTTCAGCACAATGGTTTACGAGGCTTTTAGGTTGAAAAGAAGACTCTTGAACTCATGATCTCCTCAATTATGCTTGGTTTACCCTAATCCCTCAAGTTATTCCGGTCTTTACAGGATTTCTCTTGTGGTCAAGAGAGTCAAGGGCTACAGAGTTAGATAGGCATAGAGGAATTTATAAAAGTGTGGGTGGATAAATAAAGTATTTAGGTTGTATATTAGCTTGTGGGTAGAGTTTTTATTTCATTTTATACAGGGAAAGTTTCAAGGGTAATTAATAAAAAACCTTGAAAAGTGTATCCACTGGGAAATTAATGGATCTTGGCCTTATTGGTATTCTTAGAACGGAAAGATTGCATAAAATGCAATTTATGTAGACTCTTTTCTTAGATGAAGTAAAACAGTTCTTTAAAGAGATTAGATAAGTTTGTGTTGCATTATATTTGTAGTGAATAATAATAACAGTCAGGGAATGAACTTTCCAAGTTTTCGCTTCCCCCATTTCCTTTGAGTTTCGGTAGGTAGAGAAGTATTTCTAATTCCCATAACACCAGGAGGGCAACTCCATGAATGTGACATAATAATATTTTTGATTTCTTCACCAAACTTCATTTCCATTCCTTTGCTACATGCAATCTAATAACTCGTCCAATTCCCCAGAATTACAGAGTTCCTTTCCGAAAATACATTTCAAATTTAAAGTGCAAATGGCAAGCTGAGCAGAGACCATATTAACACATGCTGAGTTGAGTTGAGTATTTTATTCCATTTTATATTATGGGATTGGAACAGGATGAAAATTGTCATCTTCACAAAATCTCATCATTTCTGAATGTTTACGTTGAGGCAATCATGGGATCTGCTATAAAATGCAATTTGTTTTTTAATAGATTCGACAACTATTTTTTAGTAAAATCTATTCCTAGCAGAGAGGTGAAACGAGGGACATTTCTCATGTATTATTAGGGAATGGTTACCACACTGTACACTTTAAAGTTATTTTTGTGAATTAAAAATGTTTCAATAAAAAGCATTTCCATTCTTTTACAAAATTTGTATTATTGTCCAAATATAAGCAAAAACAAAGACTCTTTTGGATATAAGTCAAATTCTCAAAATATTTCATATTTAAAAATCTCATCTAACATTATCCATAAATACGTTTAATAAAATTTAGTGGTATAAAAAATGAAAAAGACTTCAAAACTTAATCCGAATTATATTTTAAGCAGATTTAACAAAATTTAAAAAATCCAAAGAAGGCAGCAAAAAGGGGTTTTGTTTTTAATCAAATGAAATCATTAAGATTTCTCTAGAGAACAGACAGACATGCTGACATTAAACTTTAAAATTCAACAATAACATAATAATAACACATTTTAACGAATACATTCAATGTGTTTTTTATAAAAGCATTTTCAGGATTATACAAAGCTGATATCAATATATGATCTGATACTTTTATCTGATCAACAAAAATAGCCTGGTAATTTAAAATTCATCAAAGATGAGTTTTCTATTTTGAATCTAATCCAACCCTAGAAAATAAATCTAATTCGATTGGATGCTTCAGGCAGGGAAGAGCACAATACTCTAAAATACATAAGTTAAGTGTACTCACGAGACGGTGCAACGGAACGGAACGACCTATTTAGAATTTAATACAAATGCTCCATTAACATGCGATATGCCACAGGGAACGAGGAAAAAAAGTCCAAAATCATATCGATCTATTATTACATTAGACTACATCATAAAACTACAGATCTATCTCTTTCGCAGATAAAAAAGGCTTGCATTATTGCAAGGTAGCATGTTATGTCACGTAACACAAGTCTTGATTTCGAATACAAAACTGTAATAAGATATAAAACTATAAATGTAATAGCCATAGGTTATCCAGTTATATTTTGTTGGTACGACATGAACTCGTAAATGTTAGTGTCTCTCTATAATAGAAGACGTGAAAGTAGTTAGGGAAAGTAATGTTGGTTTTGATGTGATGTGAGTAGCAAGTAGTATTAGTCGAGAGTCGAGCCCTCGCTATCTCCGTCCCTTGAGAATTCCCCGTAGTTTTCATGTCAATGAATGTTTTGCATTAGTTATGAGTTCGAATCGATTTTGTCCTTTAAGAGTGAAACGTACTTTTTGCGTATGTTTCATACACACACATAGAGAGAATACTATAATTATGTTATGCGCTATATGACAGATTTAACTTTATAATATTTAAAACTTTACTAAACTAGCATGGGTCAAAGTTTTTGTCAATTAAGCCAAAGCATTGAAGAATTAAATAAATTTACAAACGTTCTTGTAGGTTAGAAATTGATTTTATTTAAAAGGCATAATAATATTCACTTTGAGGTGGATTCGACACGTGAAAGTTAATTTTAACGTGTTTTGAGTTTTAAATAAGTTTTTAAAAGTTAGGCAAGCTTATTGTAGAAAGTTTTACGTAAATCAATAATCAAATTGAAAACAGTTTGGATTGTTGAGTTGCTTGTATGCAAGAAAAAAATGGGCAAAAAAATCATTGACATTTTGTTAACGTTGACTGTGGTCAACTGGTTGTGAATGGAATAGACAACTTTTTGTTCAGTTTTTTAATATTTTTTCGTGTGAGTTAAGTTTTGCATATTTAACTCGTTACAACCTTCAAGGCTATGTAGGGTTTAATTTTACTAAATTAATTTTAACTATATTATAATTTAAAACATGCAATTCCCTCATTCTCTTATTCTCCCAGCCTCAAAAATAAAAATATTAAAGTAGCAAAGGCGTGGTACATTTCTTTCATCAAAGTTCAAGTATTCATAAGTCAAAAAAAGAATGAAACTTTTAGAAAAGGTACAAAACTTTTTTTGTAAAATGAAATACAAAATTCAAATTGACAATTCCTCAACGCTTTGAGGCAAACTCATACATTTTAATTAGGCTTATTTCACATCTTGTGTCTTCTTGTGTTAACTACCACACGATACATCTAACCGCAAGATACTATGTAAGTTAGCATTCATTTTGGGTTCCTGGTTAGCAAAACTTTCCCCTTGTACCAAAAACCAGCTTACAACTTCCCACGTTTCCCCTCAAGAAGATTTTATTTTGTTGGAAATCCTTGGAAAGTTTAGAAAGTCCCCTCGTTCCTGTATAATAGGCTTGCTTCAATGGTTGAAAAGTGTTACTTTTGACTGTGTCGTGTGTTACAAGTCGGTTATTTCAAAAAAGGATAAAAGACGAAAGACCGACTTTGTCACAAGAGATCGGATCAAACTTTATCAAGCACTATTTCTCCTATGTATCTCTGTGCATTATAATGCGACAGTAGCAGTGTGAAAGAAATTTATGTGACACATTGACATGAGACACATGGTATAAAGGGAACCAGGGTATTTATTCTATGCAAAGTAGCAACTGAGCTGGGATTGAGATGAGAAAATCCTTGACTGAAATCTAACCAGGGATTTTGCATACCAATAATAAGTCTTCGTAGTTAGTTATCTATCATTCGAACGGAATATCTTATCGGATTTCCACGAGAGGTGATCTGGGAATTCAAGACATGGCTTTGCATCCTAATTATGAGAGAGTGACATTTGACAAAAGGATTGTTTAATCTTTGCACAATTTCCGATACTATTCCATTTCTAGTCTTAAATCCTATTTGCCGCAAGAATATTTCCAATACTTTATTTCAAATAATTGAGGACAAAAGATTATTTTGCAAAATTGAGACGATTTGACGATTTTAAAAGTACTGATTCTAACACTGAATAGATTAAAAACGAATGTAACAATCAGCATTAAAATTAAGTAAAAATTGGCACTACTGTTACTAATCTTAAGTTATATTTTCAATAGTCATTGTCATCTTCCTATATTGCACAACTATTGGAAAATAAAACCATTATTTTCATTTCTACTTGCAATCACGAATTTTTTTAATCAAAACATTTCACTATAATGGCTTAGTATATTAACAACAAATAACATAACATACAAAATCATTTAACTTAAGCTCAACAAACCTTGTCCAATCCTAAATAAGTACTATATTTACCTATCTTACTGTTCACTCTGTAATTTCCTTAAATTCATTTCAAACTAACAATCAATACTCGTACAATGCACAACCATTGCATTTTTTAAAGCGGAAATGGTAAATTTTTAACAAGCTAGGCTATTTTAAAATTTTAAAAGGATGCATTTATTTTGCTCTTCGTGATAATTTTTGCACTACTTTACAAAACCTCCCTAGTAAAGCCTGGCTTAAATAGTGCATTAGGTAAAAGATATACAGAAGGAAGTATAATTGTATAGTCCAGCGTAAATCGTATTTTACAACTCTCTCTCTCCATTGTGAAGAATATGTGTAAATACTCGTAAATTTCAGGGAACATAAAGCTAACAATAGTACAATAGTATTTCAGCCTGAGAAGGAAGGAAGTGGCAGATACAATAATAATAGCTCGAATGCATTTACTTCCTATAGTTGTATTTCATGTATTGTACTTAAATAGTAGTAGCAGCAGGAGTAGTAAAAGTAGAGAGGGTGAACCCCTTGGGGAAAGGTAGAAGACGAAAGTGAAAGTGGCAGTTAGAGAAGGCAAGCCGGAGGTATGAAAAGAAAAAAGAATGAGAAAAATCTCCGATGTTGAATGTTCAATGTGATGACTCTTTCCCTTTTGTGTCTGCCGTAACCTTTCATCTCCACCAACTTTTTTGGATTAGCGAGTCTCTCACAGCAGATAGCCCGCAGTTTGCCAGTTTTTGTATCGTAGTAGTAAAGTTCGAGTCTAAAGTAAAAATTGCCTACTTTATCCAGAAAGATATAAATGCGGACAATACAGAAGAAGAAATAACAATGTTTTCCTCGTGTGGAATACAAATGTAGTGAATGAAGATAAGTCACCGGAATAGAGAACATGTGTAAGATCACATTGTGAAGTCATATACATTACACGTGATTTAAAGTCTTGGAGAAAAAAAAACATTCCCATGTTTTTGGTTGCTTCGCTTAAAGTTGATCTATATTAACTGAATGTATAATGTGGTATTATTCATTTAACCTTTTAAAAGAGTGCAATATCAAAGTTTCTACGAAAATCCCTGCACAGCATGGCATTCTGCACCATATCATTCACAATCTGTCCAGTCGCTGGAGAGAGTTAATTTAATATAGATACCATATTAAATTTGACGACAGTTTTTTGTTGTACTCTGACCATGGAGAGGATACAAACTATATTATACTTTCTTGTATTTTTATAAAAATAAAAATAATTTATGCAATGATCCACTATGCGTTTGTTTGCAAAAAGCACAAATGGAGTCTCTATAATCCATTCAGCTTTTATATGGCTTTTAAATATTAACCTCAAACTATTAGATATGATCTTGAGTAATCCATTGTTGAAATGTTGAATCATGTGGTTTGTAATTATCTTCTAAAGTTAAGTACTATTTAAGCAAAAATATAAATTTCTACTAAGGTTTTATATCCATCATATCATATCATTTAGCACAATTATGATTTTGTTCATTAAAATCTCAAATCCAATCCAAACGGAAACACTATCACTTACATAATACTGATATCAAACTAAATCTATTCAAAATAACATTTACCTCGAACACAATCCAAAATCCCAGAGAAATTAACCTAAAGAACCCAACCCTCGTTTAATTTCTCTTTAAACTCAAACTTTACTCCGTTACTTCCTTGACTGTCAAATCCAGTTATTTCCATCACAAAATTGGCCTTCGGCTACCTTTTCACTGGGATCAAAATCAGTGCTTCTAAAAGATTAATATAACTGCGAGTGGTGGTGGTAGTGAGGTTTGATCCTTAAAAATATTCACATTGACTTTCTCTGCACACTTACCAAAATGTGAGTTTTTGGACAGATTGGATTTGAAATTGCCTACAGCCTAAATTATCCTTTCGGGTTTAACTTCCTTTTCCCTCAGATTCATAACGATTGCATTCAGTATTTATACATCAATCTATGAACATAAACCCTTGTAATGAAAGTTAGATTTTGCCTTAGTTTCAGTTCTATAAGGGATGGTGTGGTGACTCATCCTCATCAATTACTACACGGATGAGTCCCACACCCAAGCAAAACCACAATACATATCTCTGTGGATTGGATTGAACCTTGAAATGTGTGTGTATATTTATGTGGGAAAATATTGTTATCACTTGCCCGAAATATAACTCTTTGGTTTCTAAAATAATTTGGAAATGATTACACAAGTCGATGCGGGGGCAATAGGGAAAGTTGTAATAATTGTACTTTCACCCAAGAAGACATTTTCTTGCTGCAGGCTTAGCTGGGTGGGTGTGACAAAATGTAATGTTAATGCAAGAATTCTATTGTATAGTTTGCTAGTTTGCATGCATGCATAAGTGGGAAAGATGCTGAAAAGAGATAATAATAAATGGGGAGATGGAAGTATGGAACAACGGGAGTTGGAAAGATAATTGGAAGAACACCCGCTGATTTTTCCCTATTATCTTATCCGGCAGTGGTGGATGGATGGAACTGAACGCATTGAATCGGGTTTACTAAAAAATAAAGCGACAACTTCTCTGCCAAAAGCGTTCTTTTGTAGCAAATCCTTTCGGATCAGATTCTAAATCCCTCCCGTTTTATTTTATTTTATGCATTTCTCCCTTTTGGCATCTTCTTATCGATATTTATGATACGAATAAGAATTGCGTAAAGCCTCAGGGACAGCCTATCTTTATCCAGAGACACTCCTGCTTATTCTGCAATTCTCTATTATCATTTAATTTGAAATATTTTTCTACAAGGATTTGTTTAGTGGTTTGGTTTGAGTCTAAAGCTCCGTAGCATTTTCGTACTCGTAAAAATGCCCGAGGATCATCAGCTCCAATAACAATACATGATAATAATAGCCCCAGTCATCATGTTGTAATAATGCATATGGTAAATGGCTCAGTTTAATGGTGCATTTCAACTACATTGCACGTTATACCTATCGTAAAAAACGGTGTGGGTATTGTGTCGGTGTGTACTTAGGGTTAAAATGTGGTTTTTATTACCACCCTAGTACAATAGGGACGATTTCATTGATGATGATGATGATTATATCATTATTCTTGTGTTTTAAACATGTGTTGATAATGACATTGGTCTTTTGTGAAATTGAAGTAATAATTGCCCAGGGCGTGACTGTTTTAGAATTCTTAAATAATAAAGAAATGTTCATATAAATGCTAAAATTATTTAATACTTTGATGAATAAGTGCGTTGATAAAACTAGTATAGATTTGAAAGGATTTGAAAAAGAAATTTTTAAAAAAGGGAGGCAATAAGTAGTGAGTATATAGGGAAGTCTTTCTCACAATTATGATAACGGTTGGTGAAAGTCGTACTAGTAGTAGAAGAGTACAATTTATGAAAAGGAAGTCGAGAGAAATCCCTGGAAGATTACGTACGATATGATTAGAAGCTCATGAAGGGATTTCAGATTGATGAAAGAAGAAATAAGAAATTCATACGGAAAAGTTAAAGTTGTACAAAAGGGAAGAAAGAAGCCAAGTGAGTTCAAACGAAATAATCCACCTTGATCCTTTACTGAATGCGTATCGCTCTTGTAGATTTCTCGAAAGGGAGTATTGCAATTGTGAAAGATGCTATCTGCAAGGGTGACTTTCGTTAGGATTTTGTCACTGATATAGTGGAATAGATATGTATCTGTCCATGTGTATTTGATAATGTTGGGTAATTTGTAAAATGTGAAATTACAATTTGTATCATTTTTTATATATTTGGTATACCTTTTTATAATTTATGTATATCTATAAATTAATAACAATATCAATGCATTGGAATAGCAATATTCCATTCAGATTTTATTAAGCCTCAAAAATTTTGCAATGTGACATTAAATGGATTTGGGGTTTTCGATTGATATATAAACCTAATTTAAATGTAATTAGTAATTTGCGCATTTTTAGCATGATTGTGAATGTTTTTACAATACTCCATTAATCTTATCAAACTGGGAATTAATAATTTCAAACATTTCCGATAGTTTGTCTTTAACTTTTTATTTTTTCAGAATCATATTTATAAGGAAATTTTTTTAGGCATTTCTTAGCTGCTATCTGTTTTGTCTTTTCTATCTGACCTTCATTTCAAACCATAAAGTTTTTGCCATATTAATAAAATGACACACGTCTTTTAAAAAAAGGATAGAATCAGATTTATCTTATGATCATCAGTACAAGTCAATCAGTCAGTGGGAAGGAATGAGACACTATATAGATAAAAGAGAAAGAGAAAGCACGAAGGAAATGAATGAGATGATGAGACTATGGGACAAGATTAAATTGGATCTATCACATCTCATCGCCCACAATGAACTATCTCTACCAAAATGAATGAAAGTTGAACATGTGGGGATAGATTTTTGTTGCGTAAGAAACTTACTCTCACAGACTTTCATGAATGTGCTTAACTTTCCTATTAATATTATAAAGGCTCGAGTAATGTTAGTTGCAAGGTTTTAGGGATCTTTTTTTTCATCTCGTACCTTGATCTTCCTTGTGGGTTTTCATTTGCAGATAGATTAGACTGTGACTTTGACTGGTTGCTTCTGTTGGTGGGAAGATGAAAGATTAGTTTTGTTCCGGTGGCAGTGGCAAAGGTTAGATTACTTCTTGACAGGGTGCCATTCATATTCCATCTAGATCCCTCTGGAAATTATTTCATCTACCTAGTTACTTTCCCCATGTAAATGTGCATCATTAAAATTAACATTTGAATGAGGGAGTTTGGGTTACAGTAACAATGCAATTAAATATTATGTGGTTCGGTTGCATTTTCGAATATTGCATAATGTCATTAGAGTCAACAGTTGAAAATACGTAATATAGCAAAAAGGTCGGTTTTTAATTTTTTAATGTCAAACTGCTGACATTTAAAATGCAAAAAAAACAACATATTAAAAATATAAACCTTGGCAGTGACGGGTATAAAATGGGAAAATGACTTCATTCTGTGCATGTTCTACTTATTTCTCCATGTGATTTACTTAATTCATCAGAGGTTCATTTCATGTGTGTCATTCTAGAAATATAAAATACCCTTAGCTTATTTTGGTACATTAATTTTATTATTCTACGTTGTGCTTACTTAATGCACACGCTTACTTACCTTATATACGTATTTCTTCCCTTTATCCTCGGTAAGTACGTGCACGCGTCTCGAATCCATTCATTACCAACTAACCCTACCTTCCGTACCACGAAAACTTTTATCAAAGACCCTACTACTGAGTCTCACTATTGCTACTGCTTTTATTTTGTTATATTATGAAGCGACCCTTTCCAATGCCAACATTGCCAACCAACTGCCCCAACAATCTCATTTCGTGTCAATGCTGCCGCTGTCCCAAAGTCCTTTTCTTGTAATGAAATTTACTGCATTTCGATAAGGATTCGAGAGAGTGAAATGTTTTCATATAATATTCTGTATAATCTACCTATACCTTATTCGTTATTTATTTAAGGTGCATCGTAGAAAGGTAGTTTTGTCACATTTCTTTCAGATTTTCTTTTGCAGAGGCTCTTCTTATTCGGTGAGCAGATCAATAAATACATATTTACTAAACGCGTGAAGAAAGTTCATGGGTTTTTTTTTGGTTTTGAATGAACTTCATATGAAAAGACATCAGTTGGATTTATCCATGTCCCTAGTTAATATTTATAAAAAATGCTAGCTAAGGTTATCTAAAGCATAATGTGAAATTCAAATGCATAGAAATATTTTTAAAATGACAAATGTGTTTTTCATAACATGAGTTGAAAATTTATCCACATAAAGACTAAGAAAGTAATTGTCGCAATTACACTGGTGACTGGAAATTGTAAATTACAAACATAGACATATTAAGTCAAATACGAATGTCCTATTCATAATTTAAAAATTTCTCAAGAAAGGACTTGCTTTTGCTAAAAAGGTCAAAAAAGAGGTTTACGGCTCTACCACTTCCTTCCCTTGTACAAACCACTTGAGTTTACACAACAGAGAGCCACCAGACCAAACCACCCTCACCACTAGAAATAGTACACAATATTCAACCTGACGAAAATAGAGAAAGAATTCTGTCCAGTCCAACCTAAGCATAACATTTATACTATATTTATGTAAGTTTGTTAAACTCACAAAAAGTCCCTTTCTCTCTAAGAGCTAACAAATGCAGAGAGAGAGAGAGAGAATGAATA
>JAQFZZ010000826.1:0-14177 GCA_034696405.1 Isotoma caerulea
GTGATAAGTTGATGATTGGTTGCAGTTAATATTTACTATTTACTGTGCTACTTACTGCTTCAAAGCAGACATTTCAGTTCATTTCAACTGAAATTTTCAGCACATCTGAAAATTTCAGACTGAAATTGATTCTGATTAGAGTTTGAATAGTAGAATTTATTTGACTTTATCTAAATTACTGATTGATACTTCATCAAATTATGACATTATCTGTGGATAAAAGCAAAACGAAGGCTTTTCGGCTGATTATCTATCTCTTTTAAATAATAGGGTGGTCTATTTAGCCGAATACATCAGAGAAGGGTAAGCCTTAGTCTGGGAATTAATATTGCAGCAGTAGTTATAAATTACTAAACACTAAAGAACTATGCTATCGAAATCGCAGCATATTTTCGGAACCATCTTGGTTATTCTTGGTATTTCCTCCGTTTTTGGGCAAGATATTGTCCTCGAAGGTACAAGAGTCTAACTGGGGCGACTGGGGAGGTAATTATGCATGATTACTGTTAATTCATAATTATATGAATAAAAATTTGCATGCTTAAAATTTAAAATATATTTTCTGAAAGAGTTGGAACTATGTCCAGTCTCAACCTATGTATACGGAATGAGACTGAGAGTTGAGTTTGACTCGGGAGATTTCGGAGATGATAGCGCTTTAAATGGGATTGAACTACTTTGCGCTTCCCCTGGAGCCAAACGACCTTCAAATACATCTGATATCAAAGAATTTGCTACAATTTCATCCAAAATCGGCCACGAGGGTACAGTTGGTATTATCATGGAATGCCCAGCTCCAGGATTTGCAGCAGGCTTTCAGCTTCGATCTGAAGATGACCAAGGTATATTTGACGATGACACCGCTGCCAACAACTTGAGACTGTTCTGTGAGACTGGAGAGATGTTGGAAGGATATGGAGATACTTGGGGTGACTGGACTATTGAACAACGATGTCCTAGGGGTTTGAAACTGTGTGGGATACAAACGCAAGTTGAAGATCCAAGTAAGTAAACTTTAACCATATTTCACTTTTCTGTACTTATTGTTGTAGTTGTAATGCTTAAAGATGTTTCTGTAATTTTAGCTGATGACGACACATCATTGAACAACGTCAACATGGCATGCTGCGCTTGATTTTGGCATCACTTTGCTGCAATCAACGGATTTAAATAGATTGATGTAAAATATTTTTTTGGCTTTATTAGGACCTGTTGAACTTCGAAATAGGAGTAAATTGTGTTTCGTGTCATTCTACATATTCTAATTTCAATTAAATGACAAGATTTTCATGCATTCGTTTATGTAAAGTCCATGATAAAATCTAGTCTAAAATACAATGAAATTGATCAGTTAAAAATATGCGATAAATGTACATGCATTCAAAAGTTCAGATAATTAAAATTTCATTCATAAAGTTTGGCATACATACAAGTTCCATATGGAAATGGAACTTCTATTGGAGAACTAGCCCACTTTTCATTAAATTGTCACCGTCGACCGTCGTCGTGCATGTGTTAAGCAACGAAATAAATGTTCAAAATTTTATCATTAAGGCCCTATTGCTGATACCTCGAAAGAAATGCAAAAAAGTTTCAAACTCTTAAAACTTCGTCAATTTTGCACGAAATTTCAAAAAAAAATATTTCAAAAATTCAGCGTTTTGAGTTTTACAAAGTTTGGTTGTTTTACATTCGAAACTTTTTTCTGTCGCTAAACTAAAAAGTGTCAGTCAAAAATATACAATGGTGTGGTAATGGTTGTCGTAATTTCGTATTCGTCGAATCATTGGTACGGTCAAAGGTGTATGTATATTCTATGATGTAGTTGTAGTGTAGTACTATGTGGTTGTGGTACATACATTCACATTGTACATGGTACGATCAGTACATGATGATACGATGAACGAGATACAAGATAAGAGGGTCGGATCATAAAAGTATATATCGGGTCGGATTGTGGATTTATTTTTGCATTTACCATTTACAATACACAATTAGTTTAGTTGTATGTTAGATGTTTGTTAATAGTATGTCTAAATTGTCTCTGTCAAACAATTTTTGACTTGACTTCGGCAACTGAAGTTGCATTCATTCCTTATGTTATAATTCCTTATAATTGGGGATGACAATGCAATGAAAATGCGATGCACATCGTCACTAGTCACTATCGTCAGTTTGTCATGGGCTGCAAATAAGTTTTAAGTATTAGGAATGTAAACACCAGCAGCTTTTTTGTATCAAAATCAGTCCATGGTAATCTCAGCAGTAGTGGTTGATAGTACCTTATCTTTATCATTTTAGTTAGAGTGAGGGCGGATATGAATAATATGAATATTATGTATTAATATAATATAGGCATTTGTCTGTCTGCTGACAAAGCCATATTGCAGTAAAAAGGAATTTTTAAAACAGTCAGAATTTCAGCTTTAAATAATTTTCTCTTAACTAAAAATCACGCATATAAAATTTTTCATAGATTTAGATATCAAAAGGAAAAAGTTCCAGGGGAATCTAAGGTACCTGGTAAGTTCTTTAATATATGAGATAAAATTTAAGTTTATAGTGCATGGCATGAAAGGCAACAAAGACAAGTACAAAGTAACACAAGTAGCAAATGTTGGTGGTAATGGTAAGTGGTAGTGCAATGAAGAAAGGAAAATGACTAATTTTAATTAGTACATTCTTTATTCTTAAGACACCGGGAAAGAATATTGAGCTTTGCAATTGAGTTGGGTTTCATTTGTGGTTTGCTAATAATGCTAAGTTTCTGATAAGAAAAATAGGTTCCACTGAAATGAATATCAATATACATAGTATGACAAGTAATATAAGAGTATAAGCACATAAGTAAGTTGCCTGTCTTTGTCATTTTTGTCTCATCACATTGCATTATAGTAAGTCAGCAGTGTTTGCCCATGTCCCGGGCATGTTGTAGTTGTATGTATCTGTACTGATAAGGCAATTTCTGTTTTTATGTAAATTACATAAATTCTTAAAAGTTAAATAAATTCATAGAAAAATTCGAGAAATTACGGGCATGGGCATCAAACTAAAACTTGTAATTGGCAAGTCTTCCCAATAATTTTTCCATAAAAAACGTCTGTTTTTTTAGGTCAATAGTAGGATTAGAAATTTTGTAATGTCATTCCCATTATAATGGTAAGGTAGAGACCGGAGTTTAAATTAAAAACTTCCATCCAACTAATACTAGGTCAAAAGTATACAACTTGGTGGGGAGGCATATGCATCTTGAATAAATAATGTTTACTAGTCGACCTATTTCTCTTGAAATTTTTGCTTGATACTGCTGAATAAGATAATTTGACCGGACGAGGTTAGCTTTTGACATTTGGGATACTGCAGTAATACCAGACCAGAGAATCATATTATTGTGAAATAACTGTTTTTATATAACAGCAGATATTAATGGTATTAAATTCGTATATTGTATTTATTAGAATTAGAACTAGGAGTTTTGGGTCATGCATATTTTACTGTTTGGAAATTCAAATTAATGTAAGATTTCATCATTTTCATCAACAGGTAGATCGAACGGAGAAGGAAATTGTCCAGAGGTACCTGGGAGAAAATATTGTTATATACTGTTGGAGAAAGGTTTGAGCTTGAGCTGAAGGGACATTTGGACAATCCAAATCAACTAAATCCACGTAAGCGTTTTAGAATCGATCGATATGTCCACGTAGAAATAGTCAGAATTCTCTTGTTGCTAACTATTAGGTATTTAATTTTTTGATGGGTACTCAACTAGTTTGTATAGTTTAAATAGAGTATCGCGTGCTGAGTGTATTGATATTTATGGGATTTTGATGAGGAAAGCAAATTATGCTTTGTTATCTTTTGTGCGTTTCATTCAAGTTCAACCTTAAAATCACGTATATCTTAATTCACACCTCTGCTATCGTTTGTCCGAAAGTTATTTTCAATTTCTTGCAGCTGTTGCTTCAATTGTATCAAAACGACGTGTTTTCTACTGCGTAAGTTTCAAATCTATTATTCATTAAAATACATTAACATTGATTGGAAGTTAATCGAAAGGTAAACTTGTGGTGGACATTTTATAACTTTATATATTACAATTTTACGATACAATTGAAGCTGTAAAGTTAAATGTATACCTAATTGATTGCTTAAAGAAAATCTCAATTCATAACTGATTATGTTACTATTGAGTACGAATTTTATTTATTTATTTTCAACTTTTATTTGTATTATTAGAACCTTTCGAGATGAGAAACGGAAAGACAACTGTGCCAATCACTAACAAAGAGACTAATAAATCTAGGCCAACCTCTTCTGCAACTTCGAACTCAGCAGTGACAAAAGAGCAGACAAGGATGAGCTTGGAAAAAGAACTTGAAGATATTAACAAAAGACTTTTAAACTATAGTAAAGCTAAAAAGAAATCAGAACTTAAACCAGAAAATGAGCTTAAATTATTAGAAAAGAAACTGATACTTTTACTTAAACTCAAAAATTGGAAAGAAGTGTCCGAAGAAGGATACAAAATTTTAGGAAAAAAAGGACCAATCGTTAATATTTACAAGTGTATTTTAGTGAGTCTTTGTCGCTTAGGAAAGGTAATTTTCCAAAAGAATAGACTAGTGAAAATCAGTCCAATCGAATTTAATATTTCGTGAAACTTTTGTAATTTTAGTTTGAAGATGATGTGGTTGAATTATTGGATCACTGGAAAAATGCTACCCCGAAATGTACTCATATGATGGAAACTAAACGTAAAATGGAAGGATATTTAACAGCGATTAGATCCGGAATGAATGCTAGTGTTTTGCTTCAAAACGTTGAAGATGTTCTTGGACTTAATGCTGAATTAATCTTATCTGATAATTCAGAAGTTGAGTCTAGTTGGAAGTATGGCTTTAATTTTATTAATGTTAGATAATACATATAGTATACAATATTTTGATTAATTGTTTTAATTGTTTTGTTTTTTAAATTTTAATGTTATAGATTTCGTCAACCTCCACAAAGACATAATACATTTTCGCTTTGTCCTCGTATATCTTCGGGATCTGCCTGCATTTATGGAGATGATTGTTTACTAGCCCATTCTAAAGAAGAACTTAAAGAATGGCAAAATAGAGTTCAAAACAAAATCTGCGCTGAAAATATAAAAAAGGTTGCTGCAAAGGTTGGCTTTGATACTGCTTCTGTATCGAGTTCATCATCAGGACACAGTGTGAAGTCATCATCATCCCCAAAAGAGCAAATACCACCCATGTACCGTTTATTACCACCTGCATGTATGTACTACTTGATTAGTTTAAATAAGAAAGTAAAGGAAACAGTAGACATCAACGACCTTTTTGTGGACACTGTGGCCGACGTTAAAATTAAGTAAATTGAATTTTATTAAAGTAATACTTTATCAATTAATTATTTAATATATTTTAATCGTAAATGATTCCTGTTTAGATACACAAATCCATTAGATGCGGAAAAAATGTATGATGGATCTCCGATTTCGCACAAATGGACATTTATGGTTGCTTCACGACATCCACTTGCTACCGTTACACTTTTTCATGATGTACATAGAGAGCGTTTTGGAATCACTGGAGCATTTTTTTTCAATTCGAAACGGCTGTCATTAGATTTAATTGACATGCATCCGAATAACAAAGTTCAAAAGGTTAGCTATGTTGCTACATTACATCCGAGCGTATTTTTACAAAGAAAACTCGAAATAGTATCATATACAACGTAATAATTTTGCTGTGTTATGCTAATAGGGTATTCAGGTGCTTAATACTTTTATCAGACCTGATTTGTTCCTTCCGTTCAACGGAGGGTGGCCTGAGTGGTGCTGTTATCAAATCGACGTTGCATTTCAAACACCCGACAATACGCCTCAAGTTTACGAACAATCTTTAGTGTTTGATTTTAAAACGGATCCTAAAGTGTTTAAACGTTTATCTGTTACAATCGAAGCACCCAGTTCTAAGGCCGATAATTGTAATCCTGTAAATCCAAGTCCTGTTAATGAAATGAAATTAGACAATCCAAGCAATAGTAATGGGTACAACGACTTATATCCTGGAAATCTTTCCGACTCAGATAGTGATGAAGATAACTCTGAAAAGGAAGTACCCAAAAGTTTTGAGGGAGTTATTAATAATATAGGACCTCTAAATATCAACCGAGAAGAACCTAAAACTTCGGTAACAGGTATTAAGTCTCCAGAAATAACTTCTGCTAGTCATAATACTCGTAGCGAAGAATTGGGGTCGGATGCTAATATTTTATTACGGCAGTGGATTAATCAGAGAAGAATCGACCATGATTCGGAAAGTAACAATCTAGATTTCATGAACCAATCTCTTAAACAAGGAAACTACGTTTTGTGGATGAGTAAGTTTAAAATAAACCTTGTAACACTAGATTTGGAAAATAAACAGCTTTTTTCATTCTTTCTCCTCGCTTTTTCCAGACCGCTTTCTCACTTTAGAAACTAAGGCTAGGCAAAATGTGTTGCTCAAATTAAGTGGCACCATCGATATAAATTTTTTTAATTCGTCATTAAACACGCCTGGAAATGTGGCTTCAGTAGGCTTATTTGGAGAGCTTCAGCTGTCCAGGTAAGATTAAACTTTGATTTACGTATTGAAAGCAAGTTTACACAAATGTTTCAAAATTTTGCAGGGATATAAGCAAGGATTCTAAAACAGGAAGACTAGTCCTTTCTAGTTGTCAAATATTGACAATTAGCAAGATGAATACCTCGACAATAGGAAGTTCAAGGACGTTTAAATGCAGTATAGTTAATAAAAATATCTCGTCTTTAGTCATTTTGATTGGTCATGAAGCGGTTGAAGAACTGCACTTACGAGACGGATTAACAGAGAAGTTCGATGTTTCTCTTTGTCTTGACCGAACATACTTGGATTCGATTAGTAATACCCTTCAAGGTCTAAGAGAACACCATTTTCAGTTGCTATTTCCTGAATTTACTGACAGAAGATCAACATTTAAGTTTGACTTCGATCAAAAAAAGTGAGAAATATAAACAATTTAATTTTAATTTGTAATTTGTTTATAAATTAAAAATCAATTAATCCTAGAAAAAAAATTTTCGCAGATATTTGTGTGAACCTGAAATGATATTAAACACAAAACAACGAGAGGCATTTTGTGCTATGGTTAGTTCTCCTTCACCAGTTGGAAATGATGTCGAAAATTCATCGCCCATTGTTATTACAGGTATTGAATATTTACTAACATGTCTGCTTAATGGTCAGAGGTAATATGTGAAATGTCTTTTAATGTAATTCAGGAACACATGGCTGTGGGAAATCGTACTTAATTGCTCAAAGTGTTATGGCTATTACAGCGTCTCAGGCTATTTCGAAGCAACCTAAACGAATTTTGATTTGCACGTATTCGGATGAAGCTGCTGACAAGTAAGACATAGTCGCTCATTAGCAGTCTTAACGTAAGCTAGACCATTTTGACTCAAAATTTTGCTGTTGTTTCAGATTTATCATAGATTACTTTCATCCATGGTCAGTAAAGAAAACTTTTCCTGAAAACGCATCAGTTCCTTTACGAGTCTATGGTGCGCATTCAATTCAAGACATTTCAAGTGTCGTAAAAAAGGTAAATCAATTTGTACAGATCTTTTGAATACATTTAAAAAATATGACCTCTAAAAATTAATCTTCTTGTACTAGTATTGTTTGCTTACTAATGATTGTACGGCCTTTCGCTGTCCAACAGTGGACGAAATTTTGGCTCATCAAATCATAATAGTGGCTTTACACACTTCTTTCAAGTTAATTCCAGTAGGATTGCCAGAAGGTGAGAAGTAATTTTTAAGAAAGAATAATGGCCAGACTTAAATAAAACTCGTTTTAAAGTGCTGATGAATTATTGGTGTGATTCCAGACACATTTTCTCATATTTTTATTGACCAAGCGGAAAGTATGCTCGAAGTTGAGTCATTGTGTCCTATTTCACTTGCTGGAAAAGGAACTACAGTTATTCTTTCTGGAGATCCGGAATGTCTAAATCCGGAAGTATTTGTTTCTAAAATATCGACAAAAATGATGCAGTTTTCATTACTTGAACGCCTAGATGATGTTTATCCAATAAGTCATCCGTATCGTATAAGGCTTGAAGAAACGTATTCAAATAATAAAGATGTCATTCAGGTTTGATTATGAAATGATATAATATGATAGAAATGTGTAAAATTTGTTTAAAAAATGATTTATTCATTTTCTAGTTTATATCGAAAGAATTCTACTCTTCAAGCTTACAATGCACTCAATCACACCCTTCACACCCTAATTGTTTCTCGGTGTCATTCAGTTGTGTTTTTGGAGCAAGTGAGCTTCAGCCTGATCACGGAGAAGGATATTATAACATGGGAGAAGTACATTCTTTTTTAATTACAGTTAATAATTTTGTCTCAAGTCTTAATTAGCATGTACTAAGTACTAAATTGCTATAATTTATTACAGATCTATGAAATTCGAGATCGCATCTTTGACTTGATGAAGGCATGGCCTTCTTATTGGGGATCACCCAAGGAACATTCGATAGCTGTTTTTACATCTTATGCTGATCAGGCATACGCTTTGCGTGTACGGCTAAAACTTGAAGGATTAAGCTTTGTGGACGTGGAGACACTGCCAAATGTAGTTAATATTGGTGAGCGTAATGATTTGCAAACAACAAAGATATAAGCTTCAAATATAATGATATATTAGTATATATTTATATCAATTAAAAATAACTTTTATATTATTTCAATTTGCAATCTGTTTCAGGCAATGACTATCGAGTAGTGTTTATCTCGCTTGTCCGAACATTTCGGGTTCAGAACGCTGTCAATTTAACAGATATGAAAGAATTAGATACAGACTTTGGATTTTTCACCAACCGAAGAGCTGTTTACACAGCTATCACTCGAGCGAAAAGTCTTGTTATAGTTGTAGGTGACCTCGAAAGTGTATGGAATAATAATGGTCCTTGCAGGTATAGTTTACATTTTTAATTAATTTCACATACATTTTTAACAAATACAGATTTAGAAAATTTTACTGTAGGAAAATATGGCAAGCATATTTAAGTACATGCAAGGAAAACGGAACAATAATTGGATACCAGAATACAGCGTTTTTAAGTAGTGCTGTAATTAAACCAAAGGCCATATGTTCTGATTCTGAGGTATTTTTTATTAGTTTCAATATTCAGATTTGCTAGTAATATATTTCTATGATTCAGACTATTTAATAGAATTATTACTTGAATGTGTATTATAGTTACCTATTAACCCGATTCCACGGAACATCCCATCTACTCTGAATATTACTCGCGCCGAATCTAGAACAATAACCAAATCTCCATCAGTATTAACAGCAATTTCGAATTTTTCAGCATTTTCATCAGTATTGCAAAATAATACAGAATGCTCAACTGGAACAGGAAACTGTATTGAAGTACAAACTAAACTCAAGCCAATTTCTATGAATTCAAATGTAAATAGGCCAACCAGTTTTATACCGGACTTAGTTTCAGCGAGTACACCTCTTGATGGTCTCAGTAATTTATCAAGTATTTGGAACTCTCCTGTTTCTCCAATTACTCCCAGTGGTAGTTCGAATAGCAATAATATATCGGTCTCATCCCGTGCAAGTATTTGGGATTCTTATCCAGTCGCTGCAAGCAGTAATCTTGGTAATCTGGTTGATCCTAAATCCATCTGGGGGGGAGTTGAAAATTCAAAAATTACCAAAACTCAAGCACAAATTACGCGGATTAGTACACCTCCTGGTTTATGCAGCACTAGTATTGATACTGGTTTCAGTTCTTATAAGAATCCATTTGATATGCCTGATGTACGAATTCTCGCAGAAAACGCACTAGGAAGAACATTTCCTTGTGTTGTATCTTCTACGATAACAGCACCAACTGGTAGCAATTGCACTGCGTATCGCAGTGACTTGCAGCGTCAGGTTTCCAGTAACAGTTCATATTCATTTTCTACGAGTGGAACTCCTTCTTATATTTACAGCGAAGCAGCTAATAAGCCTTTGGCTTCTGGGGGGAATGGGATCTCCATGAACCCTAGCTGGCCAAATATGGCAAGCAGTATACGGTCTGTTGCATCACCGTCACCGTTAACTCATTCTGGTAATTTACAGGCAACTCACGATAGTATCAGTGATGCAGTTAATCCTTATGGAGCTTATTATGGACCACGTAGACCAGCTTATGTACCTCCACCAAGAATGCTAAAAACATATCGACCTGTCGTCCCTCAGGCAGCTTCATGCGATAATTTCAACTCAATGTTTACAAAAATACCTTCGAAGGACTTTGATTTCTTTAGAGAACTCGACTTAGAACAAAAAGAAAGGAAAGACAGCTCATCATCGTCTGCTTCGACTGGATCATCAAGAGGATCGAATGAACTAGGAATTCATAACGGAGATATTAATTTTTGTTTGCAATCGACGGATTTTCCAAACCTTTCTGATCGCAATGACAATTGGATTGAAGTTAAAAATTCCAAAAGGTCAAAAAGTC
The DNA here is from genome assembly GCA_034696405.1 of Isotoma caerulea. NCBI lineage: Eukaryota > Metazoa > Arthropoda > Collembola > Entomobryomorpha > Isotomidae > Isotoma > Isotoma caerulea. The sequence goes on from JAQFZZ010000826.1 coordinate 10,573, forward strand.
CAGCCGTTAATAAGCAACAGCAACAACAAAAGAAGAAAGGAAAGAAGAAGTCTAAGGCGAGTGGTGCTGCTAATACAGAAGTAAAAGCAGAACCAAATGTAGAACAGAAAATTGAAAGTTTAAAAGAAATGGGATTTGAAAAGAAACTAGCAATAAAAGCGCTGCAAGCATGTGATAAGGACTTACACCGGGCTGTCGAATGGCTAATACAATATGCTCCCACAAAGAAGGAACAAACTTAATAGTTTCCGAAATTTTATTCTTCCCCCCCCCTTGGTTTTGACTGCAACTGCAACTCATTTTTATTTTTTTGATCTTCGCGTTTATTATGATTAAAACATTTGCAACTCCAATTGATCTTTATCAGTCTAATCGCAATCTAAGTATTAATTGTAAAAATGTTTCTTTTGGTGGTACACATTTAATTCATATTATAATTTCATATATTTTAGGTATTAAATAAGCAGTTTCTAATGTACTTTCTGACATGACAAAGGGATTTATCCTGAGTGAATAATAAAAATTTAATGAATTATATAATACAATTTTTTGAATGTTTGAAATGTATATCAATTTCAAGTATTTTGAATTTTTCGAATGTTTCTAGTACTTGCATTTTTTAACTCCAAGCCAAAATACAGAAACAATCACATACCTAATTATATAATCTCTGAAATACGTACTCAACGGAAATTCATTGTTTTGTGCCTAGCACGTTTTTGTAACTACCTTCGGTTATTACTTCATAATATGACAAAAATAAAAGCATTTGTTTAGACAATTTTGCGTTACATATCTCAGATTTGGGTGTCATCTCACAATCAGACTTGGCAAGTGTATAATTTTATGAATGACAAGATGACAACAATTTTTTGCCCCTAGATAATGTTGTCCTTGATGATGACTCTACGATAAGATTAATGAGTAAAATTAACCCAACACATCTGCTTTTGATTACTAAATTTTACTCTCTCAGCAGTTGGCAGTTGAGCTTCAACTTACTTCTTTGAAAGTATTGAAATTGAAAGTAGCCTTATAAAATAGATAAAAGAGTCCGTTAATAATACTTAAATCATGTTTATCTTATTATTGTTACCAATTTTTCTTTCCATTATTTGGATAATTTATGACCGATTCATTGCTGGAAAAGATTTACCCCCAGGCAAATGCTATTAATTAACAAATAATTAATTAACATAATTTATTATAAAATCTAGTAAAATCATAATTTTTTGCTGACGAATTTTTCGTTCGTACGACTTTAGGCCCATTGAGATTACCTATTATTGGAAATTTAATTCAGCTTGCGGTATGGACAAAGAAAGTTCCTCAAACGCATAAAATGTTACAAAACTTCTCGAAAATGTACGGACCCATATCAATTTTAAAGTTGGGATTTCTGGAACAACGTATGATTGAATTTATTTGAAATATTTTTTTTTCATTGTGGGGCTGTGTCTAGAGAGTTTGATTTAATATTTACTTCAACAGTACCTCAGTCTAATTTAATTTTTTTTCAAGTTGTCGTGGATGACTTTGACACAATACGGCAAATTCTTCAGGGAGACAATTGGGGCCAAAGACCAACAAGTGACTTCATTCTGGAAAGGTCATTTGGAATACCCTTAGGTTTTTAAACATCTTAAAGTTCAATGTTTTACATTATTTTGATTTATTGATAATAACTCCTGTTACCTGTAAATTTTTGCGAATTCGCAATTTAGGAATTTTGTGGTCTAGAGGTGACATTCATAAAGAAGTAAGAAGATTTACTATAAGGACATTACGGGATTTTGGATTTGGAAAGCAAAAAAGTCAAGAAGCCGTTATGGAAGAAGAACTTTTGGAACTCATGAGTAGACTTGACTCAAAGTTAAAATCTGAAGGACCTACGGTTAATATGCAGCAATTTTTTAATATATCAATTTTAAATATCTTATGGAGTATGATGGCTGGAGTAAGATTTAGCCACGATGATCCTGAGTTCAACAAGCTTGTTGGAATGATCAATAAAACATTGAAGCTTTTAACAGTTTCTAATAACATTATGCTAGCGTTTCCTTTCCTTCGACACATTCTCCCAAAATTGACTGGTTACGGAAAAATCAGAACGGAAACACTTGGACAGTTGCAAGTTTTATTTATGGTTAGATACCACCACATAACAAATAAATCGAAGTCTTTGATAATATGATGGCTTTATTTAATTCATAAGTCACTGTCAATTTTCAGGAGATATTAATTGAAAGAAGACGTTTGGAAACATACAAAGATGACCAAAGAGATTTTATTGATGTATTTTTGAATGAAATTGACAAGCATCAAGACGATACACTTCGATTAATTTACACAGGCAATTAATTACCTAATTGACCTAATAACATTCTTGCTACGAAATCAGCGACTGCAGTGAAGGTTTAATTTTTTAAATTGTTATTTAATGCAGAACAACAATTCGTCATAACCGTAATGGATCTATTCGTGGCTGGATCGGAGACTACAGCGAATTCTCTTGAATTTTCTATCTTATATATGATTCATAATCCGGAAGTTCAAAAGATAAAGTTCGAGAGGAAATAGACCGCGTTGTGGGTAGGAATAAATTTCCTAATATGATGGACAAACCTAAGTAAGTGTCTAAAGTCTAAAAATTGCATACATGAGAAACAAAAATAAAGGAAATAGTTTATCAACCGTTGCCCTTCCTTATCAAGCATGCCTTATACCGAAGCTACAATGCTGGAGATTTTAAGATTGTCCAGCGTCGCCCCGTTAAATGGACGGTGTCCACTTCAAGATACGAAGGTGGGCCCTTATATAATCAAGAAGGTATACTTTATTTATAATATACCCATTGAATAAAGATAATACATAATATACCTACTAAAAAAAATTCAGATTATAAATAAGAAATAAATTCTAAACAATCTAAAAATAAAAACCAGCAGAATTGTAAATTAAATTATCCTTTTCAGGAGACATTTACAGTTTTGAACTTATACAGCGCTCACAGGGATCCTAAACTTTGGAATGAACCTGAAAAATTTGACCCAACTAGATTTCTCGACTCAAATGACAAAATTGTGAATGCAGATAAAATATTTCCTTTCGGAGGCGGTTAGTCCCTTTCTAAATTTTAACAGATATCCTAAAAAATTGTTTAAATAAATAGATTGTATTATTCTTTTAGGAAAACGCCTTTGCTTGGGTGAGATTCAAGCACGGGCTTCTTTGTTCACATTCCTCGTAACGCTGTTACAAAATTACACCTTCGCCAAGTCACCAGATCATCCTGACCCTTCATTGGAAGGAGTACCGGGTCTTACACTCTCTCCTATTCCGTATTTTGCCGTTATCAGACGTCGAAACTTATAACTAAAAAATATTAAATGCAAATTGTGGATAATAGTGTCAAAACTTTTTTCTCCCATTAAAAAAATGGTAGGCAGATTGACTCAAAATCATGAAATTAACTATTACGTAATAAATGTTTACTGATTTTGTTTAAGATCATAAAATAATTTAGTAAATATCGGCATCAACTCACACTTTTATGAAATATGAAATACGCGAGATAAAACAGTTTAACTCATTATCCCCAACCC